>PVLA01005235.1:0-152441 GCA_004027455.1 Hydrochoerus hydrochaeris | reverse complement strand
GATGGTCCGTGCCTGCAGCCCTACCTACTGAGGAGGAGGATGGTCCATGCCTGCAGCCCTACCTACTGAGAAGGTTGATGGTCCGTGCCTGCAGCCCTACCTACTGAGGAGGTGGATGGTCCGTGCCTGCAGCCCTACCTACTGAGAAGGTTGATGGTCCGTGCCTGCAGCCCTACCTACTGAGGAGGTTGAAACAAGACGATTTCAAGTTCAAACCCATCCAGAGGACCTTAGCAAGACCCCATTTGTAAAGAAAAATGAAAATGGGCCTTACTGCTCTGCTATAAGGAAAGATACATTTGAGTCATTGGTACGAAAATAGATGCACTCAAAAACCATAATGTTTAGTGAAAAAATCAGACACACATGCTTAAATATCACATTTTTTCTTATATGAAAAACCCAAAGTATACATAAATAGCAAAATAAAAATATGGGTAACAGGGAGATAGATCTCTTACAAATGGGAAGGGGACCAAGTGAGGGTGAAGGAGGAAGAAGATGACGTGAAAAGAATTAAAATGTCAGGTACCAACTATCCACAATGAATGTAATCATTATGTATTGCAAATATGTACTAATTTTAAAAACTGGGCTAGGGATGTAGCATGTTAATAAACTATCCATAAGTTCAATTTCTAGAAGAGAGAGAGGAGAACACTATCACATCAGTAAGAAGCAACGTACTTCAGTGAAACAGTATGAAATACGGTTTTAAAATTTAATTCTACTAAAAACTGATATTCAAATCTTGAAGCATCATAATGTTACTTTTCCACAAGTGTCAACTTAAAATCATTTTGACGTGGAATTTATTCTTCAAAACTGTAAGATGCAGCTTTGTGCTTTATTTCTAAGAAAGTGAAAATAACCAAAATCTCTTCACTGAACTGCTGACTTGATTGAACCATGGTGGTCATGGCTCTGCAAGTAGATATTGGCAGATGTACTTTTGATTCAAGGATATTTGTCTGTAAGGTAGACCACTTCTATTTTTCTTTGTTCAGTGAAATCAGAAGATACAGGGATGGAAGGGGGTAACATATAAGGAAAAAAAATCTTAAAGTAAGCTACAGTTCAGAAATGCATGAAAGCAATCCTTTGAAAAAGACTTCACAATCATGCCAGATTTCTAGGAGCTTCTTGGCTGTTTCCTAGAGCCATCCTAGGACCAGATAAACCTGACATGAGCTGAGTATGGGCAGAGACCCATCCTGGGTGCAGGGATGTTCTTTAAACTAATGGTACTACATGTACCTGGGAGTTCATGGATCCTGGAACACTGATCCTTTATAAAACATGTGGTAAGTGACCAAAATGTTTCTAACTCATTCCACCTTGATTTAGTTCATTTAAATTACTTCTTTTAGTGAAATCTTTGATGTGAAAAACATCAAATCACCAAAGGGATATTTCTTTTTCTTCAATGCAATAATTGCCACTGGCATATTTAAGGTATTTTAGGAGAAAAGTGATGGTTATTTTTATGTGTCAAGCTGATGGCTTGTAGTACCCAGATACTTAGTCAGCATTATTCCCAAAGCTTCTATTTCCTGATTGAGAATAATATCTAAACAGGCAGACTGTAAGCAAAGCAGACAACTGTCCCTAATGAACTTCATCCAATCACTGGAAGGCTTTCGTAGAACAAAGAATGACCTCTTGTGTGACCAGCAGGAATTTAACCAAAGGGCTGCATTTGGATACTCTATCGCTTTGGGGAAGTGCTCTTCTAGTCTTAGTTTATTAACATTTATCATGAAATGGTACTAGATTTTGGTCAGTGCTTTCCAACCCAGCCAAGCTACCAAAACTGTTCTTCAGTCACCAGCAGCTTCCATACTGCTTAATTCAGGATCAGTTCTTATTTCTCAATTATCAGCAGCATCAATCATTTCTCCTTGAAACTTTACCTTAACTTAGCCACATGAAATATTCCTAGCTTCCCTCTTACTTAACTAGGAGCTCTTTTCTCACCTGCACTCACTTTTCTGGTGATCTCACAAGACACATGGCTTTCTAAAACAAAACAAAACAAAATGAATATATTTGTGCACATCAATTTTATACAATATTGGGTTCCAGTGTGATCTTTTCATACACGCATATATTTCTCTCACATCCCTCACTGTTCTCCCTTATACTCCAACCCTCATTCCCTTACTCTTGTCTAATGATAGTCTTCCTTCTAATTTCATGTCTTTTTTTTTTTAAGATTCCACATATTAGGGAAACCATGCAATACCTGCATTACTTGAGTCTGGCTGATTTCTTTTAACCTGATTACTTCCAGGTCCATGGCTTTAAACAGACTCTGATATTCACAATTCTCAAACTGGCATGCCTAGCAAAATGCCTGCCCAAACTCTTATTTGAGCGTCTTCAACATGGTATGTTCCAAACAGAAAACCTGCACTGTTCTCACCTTACCCCACTGCTCCTAAAGTCTATCCCATTCTTAAAATTCTTAAAATTACTCCATTCTTAAAATTCTCCATTCTTAAAATTACTAAGTCTCCCAAACCTATACTTTTTCTTGATTGTCTAATGTGGGTAGAAATCTTGACTTTCCAGTATTGGAAATATACTCCAAATCTGACATCTTGTCATTACCTCTATTCATGTCCCAATTCACAACCATTTCTTGCTTGGTTTCCTACACTGTCCCTTCTCTTGCTCTGCCCATTCCCAACACATCAGCCAGCGTGATCCCTAGTCATGGAAGTCAGTTGTGTTACTCCAAGGCTTAGATGTCTGCCATGGTTTCCTGTCTTACACTGAGTAAAAGCAGAAGTAACTGGCCCTCCTCCCCATAACCAATCTGTGACCTCCACAACCTGGGTTCCCTTCATGCTCTCTTGTTCACTGTGCTCTGGACTCAGTCTTTCGGATCATCAGGGCAACAAGCACCCTCTATCTAAGGGCTGGACATGCCTCTCCCACTATGTGGGATGCCTACTCCCCACAAAGGTCCCTGACCCGTGCAGGAAGGCCTTCTTCAATCACACTGCTTAAATCTGAGAGCTTTCATGTCACTCCCTTTCTACCTTATTTTCCTTCTTAGCACTTATTCCCGTCTAACAGATCAATTTCTACTCCCAGTTAATAAGTCACATCATTCATAATCTAGCACACTACATAATTAATCTAGCACACTACATAATTAATCTAGCACACTACATAATTAATCTAGCACACTACATAATTAATCTAGCACACTACATAATTAATTTAGTGACTCACCCCTATTCCCAATGGATTAAACAATTTTTTCATTTCTCCACCTCTATTTATTTTATATCTGCTCCACCTGCCATGATGCAAGTGCTAGGAATTAACAGTCCTTACTTTGATCTCTGTTGTTAACTCTGATGCCCAGTATCTAAAATATAATAGGCACAGGACACAATAAAAACCTTTATTTTAATGCTACAATAGTATTATTAAAAAGTTAAACTCTTCAAGTATCAGAAGAACCTGCTAACCAGAGCTGGCATAGTTACCTCATGAAGAAGAATGTGGTACTAGAGAGGAAGAAAGTAGGGGTTTCTGTCTTGGGTTTCCAGACTTGCAATGCTGTTTGATTCTTTAAGTAACTTACTGAATAAAGCTATAGAAATTGTCAATATGCACCAACAAAACAGCAATTTCACAGGCAGCAAACTAATGCATATAGCACTTTGATAAAATATAAATTTAAATTTTTTAAGAATTTTGATATGGGGAATAAACTTTGAAGACAAAAAGGAAATAATCTACATATTTGAGTATTTTAAAAAGTTAAACATCTATCTGTTGCAAAATTTGACACAGGAAAAGGTGAAAAACAACCAAAAGATCAGAAGAAAAATGCAGGCAATAGAGAAAGAGGGAATACTCATTACACAGAAAGGTACAGCCAATCAACTGTGGACTGGTAAATAACTCAACAGTAAAAGGCACAAATATGGTTATACAAGGATAAAAAGGAAGAAAAACTACTAAACAGTCACAGTATTGCACTAAGTCATAGTACATTTGAAAGTATTTGTTAAATACATACTTTTACCATAAAACAGGTCTGTCACTTACATTAGTGTGTTGGTTATTTCTTTTAAAAACACATATGATCTACAGGCATTGTGATGATTTTGCTTTTGGGGGAAAATCAGAATTCAAAAGATAGTCAACTGACTCTATTTACAACAAAATATCTCTTTAACAAAGTAAGGTAAAACCAAGACACTATGCTCAAACTTGCTTATTCTACAAAAGAACTTCAAATCTGTGGTCACGGGCTGAAGTGTTTCCTTAAATGAAGAAACTTTTTATCAGAACCACTAGACGCAGTGTAGATCCACAGTGTCCTACACAGCACAGTACTGAGGAGTGGGAACAACATCAAGAGGAAGGCCCTAGTGGGAGAAACTCTGGTCATCTAGGGTGTGTCCTAGAAAGGGATTGTGGGACCCTGATCTCTTCCTCTCTATTCTCGGCTATGAACCAAATGGTTTTCCCATGCAGTGATGCCATGATTACCCACCACTGGTCCAAAACCAAAAGGGCCATATGATCATGGACTGAAACCTCCAATACTGAGAGCCAATAAACCCGATCTCTTAAATTGATTATCTTGGCATTGTTACAGCATGGAAAGTTGACGAACACAATGCTCATAAGTGTAGCTACATTGGCCACATCTTTTCCTCTGCTGCAGTAAAGTCTGGAAAGAAAGCTATTGTTTTTAAAACCAGGAGTTGAACAAAATGAATGGCTGAACCCTATCATCTGAGTTTGTAGATTCAGAAGTCTATGAGAGCCAGACAAACAGAAAAGTCTCAGAACTCTTAATATTCTGTCCATAGTAATGTATTTGTATAGTTCTCAATTCTTGAAGAAATACGTTGTCTCAATTCTTTGAAATCCTCTTGGATTACTTTTACTTTCCCATGGCTAAGACTATGAGATGAGTACTTGTACAATGGTTAGGAGGATGCTAACTGACATCTTGCCTCAAAACGTGCAAGGTAAGCAGAGTGGTGGGAACTATACTGACCTGGAGAGCTTTGTGCACCATTTATGTTGTAAGCTGTAACTTAGTTCCAGCTACTTATTAATGCTGGGACAGGAAGCCCTGGCTGGTCACATCTTTTGTTTGGCAAAAGGAATTAGAAATTTCTACAGGGGATAATGCATGAGTAGCTTCACCAACTAAAGCCAAATTCTTCTGTCTAAACTATCTTTGTGGCCTTAATTACATCCAAGCTAGATTTTGTTCTACCAATTATTTCCTATCTCAGATATTCAGCCTTCGGTAATGGGCTCTATCACCCGTGCCTACAAAAATGCCATGCTCTTTCCTCGCTAAATGTTCCCTATGCTTAACTATAAAAACTGCCTTGAACTCAGTGGTCATCATCCAATGCCAATTGTTACTCCTCTACACCCTGCAATATGAGGTTGAGTTGTTACCAGTGACCCCAAGTTGCCAGATCGAGGGCATTTTCTGTCTACATACACTAAAGAGAGCTACCTTGCTGATCACCATCTTGCTTTTGGACTTTACCTCATAGTTTCAGAGTAAATATTAATTTTACAATACTAAAAAGTAAACGATAGACAAAGACTGAAAAGTCATACTTGTTTTTTGCATGCTGTAACGGGTTGGATCTGGAGTGTCCCTCCCAAGCCTCGTATGTTCGGAGGTGGGGCTTATGGAAGGTGACTGAGTCACTGCAGTGCACCTCAGTAGCTTCACCCACTAAGGAGTCCAGCAGCTGAGTGTGCTGTGGGCCTGGTTGGAGGCAGGGTGCTGGGGACATGAGCTGAAGGGTTTATCTCCTTCCCAGCAACTCTTTCTGCTCTTTGCTTGCTGGCACCCAGGACCCAGAAGCTGAGCTTTCTCCCATCAGCTCTTCCTGCCTTGGAGCCAGCTGACTAGAGACTGAATCTTCTGAAAACCTTAAGCCAAAATAAACCCTCTCTTCCTGGAAGTTGTGGCTGTCAGGTATTTTGTCTTGGTGTTGAGAAAATGACAAAGGTAGATGTGAAGACATCTGACACCACATGGTGCTGAATGGGAAACTCAGGAACAACTTTAATAAACGTATAAATGTGACATTTCAGCTCTCACATTATCAAGTATCCAAACTAAATTTCCAGCTCCATCATCTGGGGATTGCCCAAACTGAAAGATGCCCGTGCTCTGAAGGACCCACCTCTTTCTGTGGGCTACGCTTGTCTGGTCCCCAGTCATCAGCTAGAATTCTCCCTGACCCGTGGCACCAACGCTAACATTTTTTCTTGAGGATGAGTCTCTGAGTACCTCAGGATGACAGGGTCATCTCCATCTCTGCGTCACCATATTCTGAGCTGCTCATCACGTAACTGTATTATGTCACAGGTATCCATTGGATAGACAAGGAGTGATCAGAAAGATAGTGAATATTTAAATTGAGAAACATTACAGTAAACGACACATTGCCAAGAATAACGGGATGCATTCAAAGTGAGGGGAAGTTTTTAACAATGTGTCTTTTACTGTTTTTTTTTTATTAAACATTCACTGCATTTTTTTTTAATCACACTTCTTATACATCCTCACCATCTAATTTACAGAGCGTAAGCCTCCGAGCAGAGGAAGCAGGTTCTATTGTCTGTCTTGGAGGTCAGCGGAAGCATGTGGTAATGAGGGTGTATCACACACCTCCTCCTATCTACACTCTCAGGCAGTCTGCACTGAAGCACTGACTTTGGCCATTGGGACCTTAGCAGATCAGATGCAAGCAGCAGCTTCAAGAGCGCTCATGTACTGGACACTGCATTCTCTTGTTTTCCAGAACCCTGAGACTGCTGCCTGTGTGGCAGCTTACTAAAGAATGAAATATCACAACAAAAACAAGTTTTCCAGCTGAGCTCCCTGAAACAACCAAATCCCAGCCGAGCTACCTGACTGCTAAGGTCCACCACACTGGCCCAGACCAGTGTAAAGCTGACCACAGAATCACAAGAAGGAATGCTTGCTGTTTTCAGCTATTAATGATTTGGGATTTTTAAGAGTAAGTGTGAGTCTATATACTTAGTCTGACATGAAGATTAGAGATTTAACCTGTTTCTGACTGTATACGTCTCAGATTTTCTCTACCCTAAAAATACAAATACTCCATGGTTCTGCCCAGGGTTTCTGGTTTGTTTTATACAGTGAAAATTCTGCACTGATATGGATTTGAAATCTAGGATGTATCATTTATTCCTCTTGTTCTTAGCCTATTTCTCTACATTTTCTGGACCTTAATTTTATTTTCATAAAACTGATATAATACCACCAAGTTCATGGTCTTGGAGACAATGTATATCAAACATCAAATACAGTATCTGTCACATTTCTTCAATAATCAGGAGGTATTATCATTATGTATATAAATGTCAGTCTTAAAAGGGAGAGGCTGTAGAAGTCTCTGAAGCTGTGTTTCTACACTATCATCTCTCACTACTGATTGGGAGGACAGAACTTGTCAGTATGGCTCAACAGGGCAAAGCACGGAATGGCTGAAAGTGAAATGCAAGTAATTTTGTGCCTTGAATGATTTCTAGGTATTTTTGCTGTTGTTCATAACAGCCCTAAGCATCTCTAAACTTGAAATTTTTCTACCCAACACAGGCTAGAAAGTTAAGCATTAAGATCAATTATACTTGGGGCCATTCAGTTAATATTTATTTATGAGGGCTCTGAGAACAACAAATCATAAGAAAATATAACCAAACATGTGTTGACAAGCTGCAGTTGTCCAACTGGGTAGAAATATTTATCACCAGCGGGATGCCTTCGCATCCTCTCAAAACGCGTAGAATGGTTTTCAAAGCTCTAGCATATGGAGAGCTTCTTGAATAATAGCCAAAGCACCCGGAACCCTTTGTGTTCAGCCCACTGAGCCGGCATAATACAAAGGTTCACGTGACCCCCGCTGACCACAGAATGCTAATGCAAATACACGCATTTAAGATAAAAGAATAAAAATGATTTTGAACACAGCAACCAAAAGAAAGAAATCCTCTTCCATGACCAGGTGCTCACCTATATAGGTTCCACTGTTGTTACCAGCATATGCAGCATCCTCTGGATGGAGTGTAAGAGCATACAGAACAGAAGCCAGAAAATAAAGCAGAACAGTTAGAAGCCCAGCCGCAGATGCAAAAAATAAATCACCTAGAACAATCATGTAAAGCACAGCATACAGCAGCCCTCACAGTGCACCCTTAAACATAAAACAGTATGTTTTATATTTAAGTTTTAGTAATTTGAAACATCATGCAGGATGGATTATTTTCAACCTCCTTCAGAGGTTCCTTGATGCAGTTCTGAGAAAGTGACAAAACGTTTGTCTGAAATGCTTATGCTTTCACAGGTAAGAAAATTGTAATACTTGGATGCTCAAAGTAAATTTACATTTGTAAATCAGGGCCTTTGATAACATGTAAAATATAGCACTTAGTTTGGCACACTGGATTAGAAGAAAACAGTGTAGATTAAAATACTTCCTTTCTATTAATAGTGGTTCCATACTGGGAAAGAATAAAGAGATACTTCTACTTTTATTTTTAAAATAAAACATTTAAAAGTAAATGATGCAATATTATTTGGGGTAATTCAATGCATACTGGGCTATGCATTAAAAACTTAAGGCGGGAACAATGGAATACATTTTATTTTTGATCTTGAATATTCACATGACCCAGCACTGAGGCCAGCCTGGGCTAAGAAGCGAATTCAAGGCCAGCCTGAACTACATAGCAAGACCTTGTTTCAAAAAGACAAAAAAAAAAAAAAACATAAACACAGCTCTAGAATGACAGATTCTGTAGAAATAAAATAACTCACAGAGGCCATGGGTGCAGCAGCTCAGTGGTTGAGCACTTGACTAGCATAGGCCAGAAGCTGGGTAACATCCCAGCATCTCAAATTAAAAAAAAAAGAAAAAAAAGTATAGATGTTTCTCACATCCTTATTCAAAATAAACCTATTAATATATTTGAATAACATGACTTTCTTCACTCACTTATATTTGAGACTACTCAGATGATATTCTATATTTCTTCTATAGACAGCCCCCAAAAAAGTATATTTCTTTCTAAAATAAAGTCCAAAGTTCAACAGCCTGGTTTTTGGTATTGAAATCTCAGGACAATAGCTTAAAAGGACAACAGAATTCTCTTTCATAAACTGCTTGTTGTATTTGATATAATCCTACACTTATGTGTACTGAACATAATTACTAGACTGTGCAGGGCAACTTTTATACATATACCTTTAATTTCCTCTGAGAAGCACAAAGAAAATGAGAAGAGAAATGGTTAAATAGATAAAAAGTACAATTAAAGTAAGAAGATATTACATACAAGAAAAAAAAAATCCACCTACCACACTCAACTGTTTCCTCATCTTAGAAAAGCCAAAGGGGAGAAAAACATAGATGTACTTTAAATGTATCAAAATTATTTAGTAAATGTGATAGAATTTTAGACTGCACTGCGGTCTTAATCTGAAAAGAATGTATAAATTTTATAAAAACAAAAGGTCATCATATAGCTTATTAAACAACCAAATCAAAAAAAAAAATTCTCAGCAGTTTTTTGAAATAATATCTTGAATAAAGGAATTTTATTTATTTTCTTAGATTGGTTTTGTTTGTAAGTCCAGATGCTAAAGAAATTTCATGATAACAATCACATAAAAAAGAATTTTAGAAACAACAAATTTTGTACTTATTTTAAAATGTCTAAATATGTAAATTTAACAATATCCCAACAATGACGTATCAAATGAGGCAGCCAGAAAGTTTTATTTTTACTGTCTATATTATTTGATGAAAGATATTTAAAAAAGGAATTCTAAACAGCTCTTTAATTGCTAATAGAACAGCAATTTAAAAGCTGAATCTGAATAGGAGATTCACTTTCAGTAAAGGGTAAAAAAAAGTACTAGCAACATATCAGAAGTGAAATCTAACCACAAGTCACAGAACAATATATTTTGCAACATGATATTATAGAGCAAAGAGAACTAATTAGAACTCCACTCACTTATCCCTCCATGTTATAGAACGGCACCCAAAGAAAATGATTCAGGAAAAATGAGGGCTACTGTACTTTCATTTTTCAGATACTTATGGGTCTCCAATCTCTTGGTTCTACTTGACCAGGACTAGCAAATATGGAAAGCAAATCACTGTTCAGGCTCATGTTACAAGTTTGCCAAGTTTTTATTTATGCCTGTTAGTATCTCTGGCATGCCATGGGCATCTAACACAAATGATCAGAAGACAAAAAGTGAGCTATGTGTTATAGGTTAGCCAAGCCAGGCATCTGGGCATGATGCAAATAACATGAGCAGTGCTTACAGCTGATCACTATGAATCTCATGTACTTGGCTATGAAGTGGATTATGAAGCATATTATTAGTTTTTATACTAATAATAAAGTACATGGGATGAATTAAATATTGTGCCTTTGATTAAAGACTCAATGTCATGATAATCAGATGATGAAAGCCATATAACAGAAACAAACATAAAATTAAAACACCAATGCTAGCCCACAATAAAACACTCTAATTTTTACTACAGAGAGTACAATTATTTGCTATGCTAATTAAAGGATATGAATATGCTACAAAAATTCACAGAAGAATATTTTTTCATACAATTCTTAAGGAAGGAAGAAATGATATTTTCCAGCATGATAAAACCACACACATACATCCAAAAGCAAGTTCATTAATGGACATTCAGGTGGCAAAGCACAGGAGCAGATTCCCTTGGAATTACTCAGTTTGAGAAAAGTGGGAAAATATACATAATTGATCTCAGAAGAGAATCTTGCAGGATGTCACCTGCAAGATTTTCCCTATGTGCACGGCATTTTCTATGCACATGACATACATCAAGGCATTTACGGTAATTCAGCAGCTCTATGTGACCAGTTCTACTATCACCACTTTACAGATAGGAAAGCATTTGTTGAGTGGCTCTGGATTCCGAGTGTTTAACTGCAGTGCTGCATTGCCATCCCAAAATAATGCTGTGAATTGTCAAGATGTGGGCTAAACTCTACAACAGGGGAGAAGCCGCATGCATCAGGTTTCTTCTGACCTTCCCCTCTCCTGCTGCCACCTCCCAATACTTCTGCCCCATCCTTTCTCTGCACCTTCAACTTCCCAGTGTTGTTTGCCTTGACAGAGGTCCCTGCAGAGGGTCCACCCTGCCCCTGACTTTATCAGGTTCCAGCATCTATGAGCTTCAATACTGAAAAGCAGGGGAAGAAAGTCATAAATCCACAGGGGGAGACAGCAAGGGGCCAAGGAGTTCAATGTGCTATCTCAGAGCAGGGCAGGCCAGCACGCAAGGGGAGCTAGGGTGGGCAGGGCTTAGTGCGGGCAGACCCTCCTCTCACATGACTCTGAGTGGCCTGCCTTCCGTGTGGCAGGAGAGGCACTGCTCACACAGGCAAGGTGGCACTGCTTTCCTGTCTCTCCCCTCACTGCCCTCTGCAGTATTCCCTAAACTCTGCCATAATCCATGTACAACTATTAACCAACTCTTACTGCCTGGCACCGGGACCCCAAACAAAATCCAAGAGATGATATGGCTTGGCAACGTTTAAACTGCAAAAATCTACTCTGAGACTGCTTCAGAACCAACACCATCAGCTGTGCAAAGAGCAAACAATTCACTGAGACTAAAAGTCTCAATCTTCTAATGATGTGGCAATGAAATGTAAAATTTAATCTTTCCATGCAAAGCCTGAGCCTTTGAGTCTTCCACAGTATCAGTGTGCGACAGTCAGGACCTGCGTGTCCCCAGAAGCCCACAACACAAGCTTGGTCTCCAGTGTAGGGCTGTGGTTAGGAGGTAGGCCTAACAGGAGCTCTTCAAGTCACTGGGGACCCGAAGGAAATGGTGGGACATGGACATCTTGCTCTTCCTACCTTGTGTGTCCCAGCAACGAGGTGAGAGTTTGCTCCTCTGTATGTCCCCAGTCATGACGGGCAGCCTTGTCACTAACCAAATATAGCAACGAGACCTACTGATCATGGATTGGAGCCTCCAAAATTGTGAGCCAAAATACACCTTGTCTTTTGATAAGTTGATTATCTCAGATATTTGTTAAGGTAAAGGAAAAATAACATACAGGGAAAAATATCTTTAGTACTTTTTAACATTTTTAGGTATCTTCCCATAAGAGTTAAAGTCATCTTATTACAGTGATACATGCACACCCATATTTATAGCAGCACAATTCCATATTTATAGCAGCACATACGTCCATCACCAGATGAATGGATAAAGAAAATGTGATATTACATACAATGGAGTGCCATCTGCTATGCTTAGGATAAACCTGAGACATTTGCAGCAAGGTGGATGCACCTTGAGACCATAATGTTAAGTGAAATAAATTAGACACGCAAGATTAAATATCATATGGCTTCTCTTACATGAAAAATCAAAACTACAAAGAGCCAAATAAAAGATAATAGGAAGCAGAAAGACAGAACTTTCTCAGATGGAAAGCTGATCAGTAGATGGGGGAGGGGGGTAGGAAGGGAGAGAGAGAAAAAAAGAAAAAAGAGATGCAGATGGGTTATCTGTGTGCCCCGACTTCACACAAGGAATCCAAACCTTCCGTCTTTTTTGCACAAAAGCCCCACCGATATGAAGAAAACGTTTGCTCACATTTTATATATACACAACCGATTTTAACAACATAAACTGATCTGTTTCTTTTTCAATTAAGTTTATGTATGAACACACTACATAAACATTACTGAAGATGCCAGGAGGAGGAGTGTACTCAGTTCGAAAAGCCTTATTAGAAGTCTTGTCATATATTATTTTTAAAGACCTTCAAAAATATAGGTGCCGTGTATAGTGACCTGATACTCTTACTGGGTGTTTATCTGTTGAAGACTGATCCTCAGTCCACAATGCTGCCGTTAATGAACCAGGTTATACCTGTTTGAATGTACATCCTTTCTGCATCTTTATTTGAATGACAGCAATCACACTTGGCTAAAACAAATTTTAAACTAAAATACTTTGGGGTTTTAAGTTTTAAAATATCAAAAGTTGTGAATTCTTTTTTTCTTTTCTGACAAGAATTTCACAAGAGCCATTTTGGAAAAGAAAATTTTCAAGTAAAGATTATTCAATCTGCTATAGTAAAATGTTCAGGTATTTAACAAATAAGGAAATGAACCATGGAACATAAAAATCATACTGGAATATTCTGTAGCAAAATATAGTATATGAACAAAAGCTTTTTTCTACAGTCTTTAAGAAGGCCATAGAGAGTGGCTTCAAATGTAAATTATACCTACTGAACTTAAATTAATGACTATGCAATTAGGAAGATAATTCTTAACTCACATATATAGGTTTCAATAGAAAAGGAACAAACTATTTCAAATAAATTCATATTTCTTTCTTAAAAGTTAGGTGGTATCATATGCTTTATACATTCAAGCTATAAAAGTAAATTACAGTACTTTAAAATCTGTCTACACAAGAAATACAAGTTGCCAGATTTCCATCATGAAAAACTACTCTCCTGTGCTACCTGAGCACAGCATAAGATTTGCTACAGAGTCTGTTCTTCTGTGTCACTGACACACATCCATATGTGGAACCCACAATTAGATGATGGAGGAAAAGATGATAAATTTCTGTATTTTTATTAAATTTTTTATTACATAAGTCATTCTTCAAAAAGAAATAATAAAAGGAGAAGCAAGAAGAGATAACTCCTCATATCAAGCTTTCAAGATTTAAGAATATTTTCATTTTAAGAGTTCATGTTTTCATTTTTAGGAAGGTTTGTTTTTCAGAAACAAATGATTTTCTCTGAGCAGCCTGTTTTCTGGCTATTTAATTACATATATCATGATTCTTCCGAGGCAAAAACAATCAACCATCAAAGATGAGTACCAAATTTACAATTAAAAGTTTTCTGTAAGTTTTTTTAAAGCCTGAAGAGGTCTTTATTATCACACCTCCTGATTTTATTTACGTGGGAGCCAGGAATCAGAGAGCTCCAATACAAATATAAACGCAAAGATGACAGAACTGGAATTTCTTTTTGCCTTCCATACTGATACTAACTGAACTTCTACAGTTCCAGAATTATCTTCCATGAACATTTTTTTCTTTGAAAACATCAGTTATGATGATACATTTATAAATAACATACAGAGTAAAATCATAGTAATGTAAGCAAGCATACAGTAGCAAGATTTAAAGGGCTAACTCATTAGTCTACAGAATTCAGTGCTCACAATATCCTCCCAGAGTTTCAAGAAATCTTGTAGAATTCAGTGAAGAAATTTTTCATCACTGCATTTCTTCATAAAATCATAAACCCCAACATGAAAAGATTATTCTTTCTGATATTTAACATTGAGTCAAGAATTTTTCTTAAAACCAATCTTAGGAAATAATCAGTATCCTGTAACATGAATTTTCTATTCCAAAAATTCCAAAAATCTAAGTATCAATGTTGACATTCAAGAAGTAGTTGAATAAGATGGTCTTTATAAGATATAACTACTTGTAAAGAATCACTATTAAATGCATAGGTTAAAGTGTTTTTAAGTGCCACTAAAAATGTTCAGAACTAATGCAATGATTTCTGAACAGCTTGTAAGTCTCTGTGACAGTATTCAAAGACATTTCAATTCTTTGAGAATAAAGATACAGCTTTCTATAATTTTCACAGAAATACTGTCTCTCTGTACTAGGACACAGTTTCTATGTACTGAAGATTTATCTGGATAATCTTGGCTAGGCTTTGCTGAAAATATATGAAACTAATTAACACATCTTTCAGTAAATTGAAATTAGTTTAAATAGGAGCAAGAAGAAAAGAAAGAATATCAGTTAACACTTCTGAGTGGTGTTCAAGAAGAAAAAATAGTTAAAATGAAGACATTTCAGTGGATAAATCTTGAAAAAATATTTCTCAGATCCAAATACTGAAGTAATAACAGAAAAAGGAAATTATACAAATTAATAGACAAAACAGTTTTATTGCAATTAATACACACACACACACACACACACACACCCTCACATTCAAGTTCACAAAACTGATACCAAATACAGATTGGGAGAGCTATTAAAAGAGAAGCTTTTAATAATTATTATTTTTTAATAATTTAATAATTATTTTAATAATTTAATAATTATTATTTGCATAATTGTTTCAAGAAACATATGCATTTATTAAAATTTTTAAATAAAAATTCATGCTCACATCAAATTGTCAATTCCTAAGTTGTCTACGTTTCAGACAATCTGAGTACAGATTCTGATTTGAGGATAGTCACATTTACTCCACTTTCCAGAGACATGGTTTATGGCACAGGCAGCACCTTCAGAATTAGAATGGCAGAAGCCCAGCCTGAGCCTCCCTCCCTGAGACAAGGCAGGTGGACAGATGTGAGAAGGTGCCTTTCAGCTAGAAAAGTTGCCAGTGAAAAGCTGCTACTCTTAGAAACAACGCATCACTAAATTTTAAGCTTTCTGATGCCATAGAACGCCACATGCATTATGACAAGTGTCTTTCCCTAGACTAATGAAGCAAGAACAAGCAGGCCTTTGAATCAGTGCTCCACATTACACTCTGGCTTGCTGAGAGATTTATACTCAACTGCAGTTTGGCTCCCTTAACTATGTGATTCCTGGGCTATAAGCTGCTACCAACTGACAGAAATAACAGGAGATGTGAAAAATGCAACAATACTAAAAACAGATGTTGGTGTAAAATTCCACAGCCATTTATTTGTTCGTTTGTTTTTTAATGTACAAAATCTCTGCTTAAAACAATGAAGGGGCTTTTTAAAAATTCTTAAACTATCTAGGACCATGAAACATTTGGAGAGTTGAAATAGAAACTGATGAGATGCAGACTGGTGAAGGGGAGAGGTAGAAAGAAAAACAGAAGGAAGAATTCGGGGAAAGAAAACACAGTGCACCTAACCCACACTATTTTTCAGTATTGCCTTTTTCTTACTCTCATTTTCTTTCAATTTAATCTGGTGATAACTCCAAACAGATGGAATAAAAGCCAGAGTTACTATGATTTGTGGAAAAGGAAGGAATCAAGAGGCACAATTGTTCTTAGGTGCAAATTTCTTTTGCGTCTAAGAAAGTGGTAGATTTTGTCCCCTAATCTTTACCAAGAAATATCTTACCCAAACAAAACCTCCTGGCTTTGGAAAAAGAAAAGAATTATTTTTTGCTTACATTTATAAAAATGCCTAAACTTGGAAATCAAAGAGAGCTATAGTCTTTGGTTACTTTCTTAAAGAATGAGTCACAGGTTTATTACAAACATCTCCCCAGTCATCCTTTTCTTCAAAAGAGTCACATTAATATTCCCACTGCAGATTTCTTATGTTTCACTCCTGAGAAATGCAAACCCAGAAGCAAGATAATACAATCCCTTCTTCCACGAGCACCTGCTTTAATAGTCAAAAATAAACAGCAGGATTTGGTTACTCTGCATTCTTATTAACAAACTTACATGATTTCCTGTTGGAAACTTTCGGGGGCTGAACCAGTATTTCTGGTCTTCTCAGGGCCAATCTTCTGGGAAAATAAAAGGTCAATAAGCCTATCAATTTTCAGCAATTTTAAGATTAATGGAGTAGTAAAATATTAAAAATCTTAAGAAAAAACTTGAAAGCTGAGGGTGGGGGATGAACACAATACAATCTGTTCAAATTAAGGGATAAATTTTCTTTTCAAATTTGTGTAAACTACGTGCACCCCCTCAAATGACTGCTCTTTTTCTTCCTTTCACCCCAATGCAGAGTCTAATATTAACGTGCTGTTTTCCATTTGCTTCATAACAAAAACCCAAGATGACCTGGGACTGTCATATTATTTTTGGTCATTATTCATGCCTAGTTAGACAAAACAGAAACCCAAACCCATGGGATAATGAATTCTAAGGCAGGCTTTTAGGACTTATTTTATCACAACCACACCAGAATGGTATTTTGCAAGGAACAAAAGGTCAGCTGAAGACCGGCCAGCGCTCTGTGCCAACCACTCACCTTTCCTGGAAGTGCTTTGAGGGAATCAGGCCTGCTCTGGGGTTGGCGTCACCTTCATGCTTCGCCTGCCACCAGGTTGCATCATCCTGGCTCATGATCTGGAGAATATCTCCCCTTTTGAAAGAAAGCCCAGCTTCCTTACATGGAATCGCCTTGTCCTCGTTAGGATCATAGTCAAAAAGGGCTCTGAGAAACATCTGGAAGAAAGTTCATTGAAGAACGAATGCAAAAAAGAAATATGAAATGGCCTACATTCTTGTGACTTAGCTTGAAGAATTATTTTAAAAACTAAAATGTGTGCCTATGTAGCAGATGAAAATAAACAAGAGTACTCTCCACACAGAAGGATATTTGTAAGAAATGATTACCTTGCCTTCTTTAGAAGGAGTCTCCTCCTTGATACTGGGAATAATCTTAAAGGTAATTGCTCCCTGAGACTGCGCCTGACAGTGGATGAAAGAAAAAGACATCAGGAAGCTGGAGCCAAGGAAAATAAGATAAAATAGCTAGGAAGCTAAAAACTTACAAGCTAGGGGTTACATATGTTTGACTAAACTAAGGAAACTATTTTTGTAGAAATTCTGGTAATATGAGAAAGATTTAAAAGTTTGTCAAGTAAGTTCAAAAACATTAAATCCACTATTACTCACTCCCTATGCACTTTTAATATGTCAAAGAATATAGTCATCCATGTCAATTCAAAACGGGAACACAAAATATGAACAGTGCCTTAAATACATAAAATATTACTAGAATAATCTAAAAAGTTCATGTCTGTAATGTTTGCAACACTGTAATATTTAAATGTCAGCATCCATGCTTTTTCAGATAAAATACCTATACTACCAGTATTATGGTTATAAATACACTATTCATTTAGCTCAATATCCATCAGAAAAAAAAAAGACATTTCATATCTGATGTATGCTGGTTAGTGAATAAGATATCAACTATAATAGTCTTCTCATCTTTCAATGAATAGATGTCTATTCTAAATTAATTACAATTTTTAAAAGTCTGGCTATACCCTATAACTATAAAAATTACATGTGAATTTAAATTTTGAGATACTTGTCACTTACATATTGAGTTTACTAGAAACTTATTTTTGTGTGTGGTACACAATTAAGACTATCTTTTTTCTCACTGAATCAAATGAATGCAGTACCATTTATGAAATGGTTCTGTGGTCTTTTCCCTAACTTAATTAAAATGCAGATGGATGGATGGATAGATCATGGCAGAGGAAGAGGACAAGGGAAGGTGTTGTTTGCTTTCTGCATGAAGGAGGAGGCAGAGACTTAACTACAGCTTCTGGGGTGAGCTCAAGAGCAGATTCTCAGTGCAAAAGCAAGTGGCTCACTGGGGAAATGCTGATAAGGCATATGTCCCTAGAATTTTTCTCCTTGAAACAGTAATTTCCATGGAGGTCTTATCACACATTCTACCATTATTTCTATGTGCTCCTTTATAACTCTTTCCCATTTTCTTAAAATTTAAATTTACTTGATTAACTGACATAGAAAGATAGAAGAAACTGTACATATTTATGAGATACATGTGTATTTCACAACAATTATACGTTGTATAACATTCAAAGAAGGTTAAGCATCTCTATCTCCTCAAACATTTATCACTTCTTTGTAGTGCTCCTTCACACTCCTTTCTTTTAGATATTTTAAGGATACAGTACATTATCACTATCTGCATTACCTACCGCGCAGTGACATACTAACACCCCCTACTTCTATCTCACTGTATCTTAGTTCCTACTGACCAACCTTCCATGGCCCTCACTCCCCTCTACAATGTCATCTCAGTCATATCCTAATTTTCATAGAGAGATCTGCTTTGCCATACTCTACTCCTTTTGTTGCAGTATGCTATGTTTTCAGGCATTAAAGAGAACGTTTCTATTTTATCCGTACAAATGAACTTAAAAATTACCATTGTTCAGGTCTAAAACAATTCCATTCAAGTTTCAGTTTCCTAAGACAGCTAAATTAGTTTTGTTATCTGCATGCCTACAATTCACAGCCTGCTATACGGCTATGTCAATTAGAGGGGACAAACACAACTGGGTCACCAAGAGCAATGCAGGTGCTATCCACTAAACCTGCTTTGATCAGGTTGTGTCCTGTCCCCAACTCTTTGCATATAAGACCTCATTAATACTTAAATACATCAGTACAACATTTACTTCTCATTCTCATTTTGTAAATGAAAACACTAAGGCACAAGCAAATCAATGTGTTTCCCAAAGACCACAGCAATGAAGGCATGGTCTGGGATCTGAACCCTGTCCTGCAAACCCATACATTTCAAACCAAGTTAGGAAAACCTAGTTTTATTTTCATTGCAATTTAAAAATAAATTTACAGCTTACCAAAATCTGTATTATTTCCTCAGGTCTTTTATTTTCAACTGGTATTCCATTCACTTCTCTAAGTTCATCACCAACATGAATAAGGCCTGTGAAGTAGAAAATTTGCTACAACAGCACTGTTACACAAGACAAACTGCAATCTGCAAATGTTTCTCCCAATTAAAGCATCATTAATTCCCATGGTAGATTGATGAATTGGAAAAACCTTCACATTCATCAGCCTGCAGGTTCCATGTCTCCATCACAACAAACCAAAGCAATACAAGAATGCTTGCAACAAATTATAACATTATGTTAGTCTTTGTCTAGAAATGTACATTACTAATGTCTCATGAAATAATTTTTTTTTTAAGTTTCATGCTCTTAACAGTAGTGTTCAAATCAGGAACACCGAAATAGGTCTTACATAACTTTGCAAGCCTGTATACATTAAGACCGGTGAGTTTTTTTTTTTTTTTTTATGTATTTTGTAGGTTCCCAAATTTCAACACAGAAAAATATCTTATGACTTGTTTCACTGTATTTATCCAGATATATTTTAAAACTCATATTGGGAGTGTCACAAAACCCAACACAACTTGTGTCTACTTAATGAACATTTAAAACTCACCACTTCTGTGTGCGGCCCCTCCTCTCATGACTCTAGCGACAACGATGGCCCCAGTCTGCTCATCCTTCTTAATGGTGGCTCCCTTTGAAGGAAAAAAAGAGAAAAGAGCTGTGAGTAGATGTCTGTACTGTGCAGCAGAAAGGTGACGGGGACAAAAGCATTCAGCTGGAAAAAGTGCAAACGATGGCAAAATAATTAAAGGAATAAGGCAGGAAGAATAGGCCTCGTGTTATCGGTCTTACAAATACATCTTTTTAGGTGCAGAAAATTCTATCTACACAGCATCTAAGGTTTTAGCACAACACAAAGACATTTAAAATTATTAGTCTTTTCAAAATTGTGGGAAGTAAAAATACATTCTTTCAATTGTAAGACTCTCTTGTGTTAGTTCTGTTAAAGTGGTGTTTGCTTTTACCCTTTCAAATCACTTATTTTATTTTACCCTCATAATACTTCATGAAAAGATGGATTAGTTATGGTTATGTGAGTAGACAAAAGATTATATAAATCAGAACTAAGGCTGAGGTCACTCAGTGACAGAGCCCAGGCCTAGCACACTTGAGGCCTTGGGTTCTATTCCCCAGCACTTTTAATTCAATGATTCTTCTGTTACAGTAAGTTGTTACAGTAAAGGAGTTTGATAATAACAATAAAGAAAAAGGAAAAATATGAAAACCCAGAAATTAGTTTTATACATTGCTCAGTTAAACAGAAAAAGACCTATCACCCCATGTTTTTAATGAATGCAGAATGTACCTAGTATAAACAGAGCTACTCTTACAACATAAGATCCAGGAATAATCTCAAAAAGAATCCAAAATTCTTCACTTAAAGATACTCACAGGCAAATTAACTGAATGCTGCTTTGTAAGAACAACAGGCACAAATGGCCAGCCTTTGCATGACTTTCTGCCCAAGAAACAAGTATTGGTTTGAAAAAGCCATACCACATTGCATCAGATGGCTGAAGTCTACGCATTTTTTTTTTAGTGCTGAGAATAGAACTCAGGTCCTTGAATGTGCTATGGAGTTGCTTTACCACTAAGCCACACCCCTGCAGGGCAGAAGTCGCTCTGAAGAAGTAGAATTGTTCTAAGTTTGTCAGTAGGAACAAATACATTGTAGGTAAACTGTATAAATCAGTATGTAGTTAAGTATAATTTATATCAGGCAACTATGATAGATCTAATAATAATACTAAAAATTGAAAAATGATGGGATGTTTTTGTGGCATTTTTCCTTATCCATGTGTGTTTGAATGAGCAACTCTCCAGAGCCATGAACCGTAGATTCACCAATTACTGGTACTTTCCTTATTTAAGAAGATATTATAAGACTGGAGATACAACATCATTGATCTAACTATTAGCTTAATCAGACCAACTTTTCTTCTTTCAGATACAACTCAAACTATCCCACCAAAATACACTGAAGAGCAGAAAATTTTAATAATCTAAGTTTACTTATCCACTTTACAGATGAGAAGTTGAATCCCGAATGACAATAATTTGCCTAAGATTGAACAATTAGGATTTTGAAAAATTGGGACTCGTCTGAGAAAGTCTGACCAGGTTAATTTGCATTCAATATTGCTCACCCTATATATTTTGATAAAGATCTGTTTATAAGTTTATTTCGCCTGCAAATGTGTAAATTCACTGTGGCTTGTCTTCCCTGCTTGCCTGTGTAGGTCACAGTCTCCCATCAAGTGATGAAAATCATTTTATGGCTTCTAAGGCTATGAGAAGGCAGGTGGTTGCCACCTGAACCTCATAAAACACTGGTTCTCTATAAATCCAGCTGCCACATGCAAATACTAACCACAGCCATGCTGTGGGGGAGCCCAAGCTAGTCATGTAGAGATGCCATTTGGAGATCATCACACCTGACCAGGTCCTAACTTCATAGGTTCCAGTCCAAACATCAGCTGCGTGAACACAGTAGCTCTCAGACAACCAGAGCCTCATCTACCATCATCTGAGTGCATACACAGGGCCTGCAAGTGGTAACCTCCCAGCCGAGCCCACCACCCTGCAGACCTGTGAAACATAATTATGTATATTGTTTTAGCCCCAATATTTGGACAATAGACACAGCATGTTCAAAACAGAGAACTACATAACTGGAACAAATCTCTCTCTTTCCACTATGCAATTGTACTGTACTGGTTTGCAATATAGAACCACCCAGTTTCTTGTGTTTAGTGTTTTCCCATTGATTTCTTCTATGATTCAACAAAATTGATAAATGTATATAGAGAACGTATTATGAGCCAGACAGAATTCTGTATTTGTAACACACTGGTGAACAAAACTTCTTCTGCCTCTTCATGGAACTTATAATCTAACGAGAGAGAGAGAGAGAGATAATAAACAAGAGATGAAATCAATATATGTGTTATCTTCTGTGTTAGAATACAATAAACATGCTGAAGGTAGGGGATTAAGAGGACAGTAAGGAAGGTCAGGATCTACTGCAAGTGGAAGGAGACAATGTGAAGACAAGGGTCTCATCGAGACGATGACATTTGAGTAAAGAAAGAAGCCCCAGAGACAGCATTAGCCACAGTGACAGCATTAGCCAAAGGGGAAAAAAGCAGAAATAGCGAGTGCCAAGGTGAGCCTTATCGATGGAAAGAAAGCTGGAGGAAGAGCAGAGAGTGAAGCTGCAGCAGAGTGCGAGGCCAAGAGCAGGCGGGGCGGCCAGGCCAGGGGGCAGGGAGCTGCATTAGGCAGCATTCTGCAGACCCTGTGAGGAAGGGCACCGAGTTAGACTAGGGAGGCAAAGGAGAGAACATGCAGAGCTGTGAGCAGCAGGATGAAGAAATGCCCACATATGTGTACTGATTCTCCAAAATGAATGCAACCAGTACGTATTGCAAACATAAGCTAAAGAAAAAATAGAAAGGACTGAAGCAATGAAAGAAACAGGGAATTATTAAAATTATCTAGAGACAGATGATGGCAGTTTAGATCTGAGTGGCAGGAACTAAGGTAATAAAAGCACTGCAGATACATTTTTAGTAAAGCTAAAAGGATTTCCCAGTGAACTGACTACGGGATATGAAAGGGAAGAGCCAACAGTTGCTCTTTTGGGCTGCAGAACTGGAGGAACTAATCTGCCATCAACCAGAAGGGGGAAAGAGTATATATGGGCGGAACAGGTTTGAGAACAAAGACCAGGAGTATATTTTTGGACACTTGAACACTAAGATTTCCATTAGACATCCAGATGCAGATAGCGAGTAGATAGATGGATATACAAATTCAAAGGTCAAGAGAAAGAGCTGGAAAAGAAATAAGCCTTGGAAGTCACTGGCACATGAATGTTTTCTAATACATGGGTAGAATGAAATAATTTCTGTAAAGCGTAAAGAAGAGCCCTCCAGCACTTAAGGGTTATTTTGTTATAGGTATGGACCCTGACAGAAAATGCTTGCCGCCTACTGATTCCACTTTTGTTGGAAGTGAAACTATGGACCTAAGGAACAATCTCACTTTTTATATGATACTGCTACTAGAGTCAATCTGCATTTTAAACCCTTCCTTCTTGTGCAGCAGCAAATGAAAACACCAAAACATCACCAAGATTTGGGGGCTGATTTATTTAACGCTGACAAGCCTGACTGAGATTCATTCCCAAACTATCAGGCCTCAATCTCTGGTAGTCTAGGGCTTATTTGAGATTTGCAAGGGAGAAGTACTGAAGCAGAGTATTTGATGGCTATTGATTGGTTACATCTTAGTCATTATTACTGCCTCGTCTAAGAGAAAACTACATCATCTATTTGCAAGTATGCAAGTTCATACTCCAGGCAAGCTCAGAGTTATGGGAAGCATGTAGGTTCAGGAAGGGGGTAAGTTTGAAGTCATGGGAAGCAACTGTTATCAGAAGTCAGATAACATATGAATTCAGGGTAAGGCCAGTTAGATAGGGGAGATATGTGCTTAGCATTGGTAGAAGACAGAAAGACCGATCTGCTCAGGGGAGTAGTTAGGTGCAGGTTGGCATAGGACCTCAAAGTAAAAATGTAACTCTCTATTTTCCTCTTCACTTCTGTATCCAAACTGCTTTCCAAATTCCTATTATTATATGTATTCCCCAGCACAACATATGTGAAAGATCAAAACTCAATGGTATATAGCATACTACATGATTCTGTACAGAAATTGAAAGCTCTATGCCATAGTCTGCAAATGCAAATGTATTAAAGCAGTATATAATATTCTGAAAAACTATACTCTTTTGCATAATTCTTTTGAATTTATTCTATGTTATTTTGATGAAAATAAAATACAGAGCACTTCAGTTAGACTGAGAGGTTAAAATTCTGGTTAGATTCTTGTTCACTGTTAACTTTGTAAAGTGGTTTATAAAGGAGGAATGCTAGTATTGGATTAGCATGATTTTCTTCAATCAAAATTTTATCTTCTATAAACCACCAACATCTCCTTAAGCAGGAAGCAGAGCAATTACAGGTTAAGGTTTTGAAATAAGTGTTTTTCAAGTGTGCAATAAGAGCATCTCAGACAAAACCTCCTGGTGTAATAGATCTTTCAGAATAGAGCTCATAAATTTGTATTTTAGCTAAGTACCTCAGGTCATTCTTACAAAAACTTGAAAACTATTGTTCTCAAAAAAAAAAAAAAACCAGAACAAATCTCACAGGAAACAATAAAAATAGTACTAAAATTTAGTCACCAACTAACAGAATCTCGTTTTCTTGAGTTGTTTAAATCTTAATTTTCTGAACAAAACAAATATAGATTGCTCAGAGTCACTCAGGAGGTAGGATACCTCTGCTCTTCATATCCTGACTGATGTTTTTCCCTCTCTTCTCTTGGTTCCTTTATCCCTTTGAACTAACTCATTTCTTCTCCATTGCCAAATACCTGCATGATCTGCGCTCCTGCCTATTCTCCTGGGTAATCATGCTCCACACAGCTGCATTCTAGATTCCAGCTTTATCATTCCGTGCAACGTTAACATAATACCTCAGGGCTCAGAAAGCACTTCGAATACATTCTATCTCAGTTGATAGCCAAAGCACCCTTGGAGAGGACATCTCCTGAACTTCTCATTAGGATACTTAGCCAAGTGACCAATTGGGATAAGATGGAAAGCAAATAGATCCTATCTCCACACAGGTCACCCAGGGCAAGCTTGCCACCCAGGATTCATGTCACCACACTGTATCCGGGTCTAACGGACAAACATAAGCAGTGATCACCTATCCCTTGGTTACCAGTGTTTATGTCCTTTCCTCATGAATCATTTGCCAGCAGTTTCCTGACCAGCCTGGCTTCCCTCACTTTGCCTATTTCTACTTTTCTGGGTAACACATGTTTTAAACTTTGAATTTACTTGCCCAATAACCTTACCTTACTTTTACAAAACTGTCACATTAAAAACAATATGCTAATTATACCTTTAAATGAGACAAAAGATCAAGACAAGTAATCTTCCTTATTGGAATTCATTAAAAATAACATTTCAAACATTAATACTTTTTTTCAAAGTATACCTAATATATATATATATCTTGAAAATTTCTTCAACCCAGTTAAAAGCTCTTTCTCCATAAGAAGTTGGTCTTTTTTTTTTTTTGGCTGTTTTAAAATACAGATTCTTAAACATAAAACATGAAATCACATTGTGTTTGGCTAGGAAGATAAAGAATCACTGACTAAAGTAATTTTTTAAATAGAGAAACTAAAAAATTCTTATGGTGACTTTAAATTGCATTAAATACAGAAAACTAAAGCTAGCGTTAAAAGAAGTTATCTGCATATGTTTGATGGAGGGAAATGTTAGCAATTTACTTTTAAATAATTTACTCAAAAATCGGAGAAAAAAACTTAAATCAATGTAAAGATAAGTGAGCAGAATGGCAATTACAGATAAAGTGAAATACACAGACCTGAACTGGGCTTGGTGGGCACACCTGCAATCCCAGCTCAGGAGGCTGAGGCAAGAGCCCTGCATAACTTGAAGGCCAGCCTGGGCTACATAAGCGATAGTACAGGTCAGCCTGTACTGTATAGCAAGAGACTGTCTTAAAAAATAAACAAACAAACATGTAGGCCTAACATTTTCAGTTCTTCTACATTTGGGAATAAACAGGAAGGAAAATGTTACCAATTAAGGAAAGTCCTTAATTGCGAAAGTTGTGAAATTTGGCAGGCTGCTGGGAAGAAAAACTAGAAGCCACCACCTTCCTAGAGGCAGGCATCGGGATCACCGGGAAGAGAAACAAGAAGCCAGCCTCTTCCTGTCAGCCAGCAGCAGTCACAGGCCACTGGGACAAGAAACAAAAAGCCAACCCCTTCCTGCAGGCTGGAAGACAAGAATAGTGGGGCCCCCCACCCCATGCCCATGGGCGACCGGCTGATTTGGAGAAACACAGGCTGAGATGATAACTACTGAAGTAAAAAACAAACAAACACACAGAACCCTAATGCTGGTAGTGTTTAGTGTCTAATTGACTTTGCAGGCCTAAAGCTGGTGGTCTGAACATCTATTTGGAGGATAACAGTAGGCAATGTAGCACCTAGGGGGATCTCCTTCTGGAGGTGGTAACCATTGTTAACTCCCTGTTATCTTGCTTTAAAGTCCTGCATCATTTTCATTGTTTTGTTTGGTTTAGTTTTATTCTATTTTGTTTTGATTTTATTATAACTAATGGCACAGGCAGCCACTTCAAAGATAACAAGATATATTACGGTAACCATTTTGATGTACTATTATCTTGTTTTGAAGTCATTTATTGCATTCAATGTTTTGTTTTTATTGGTTCTGTTCTGTTTTGCTTGATTTTTACTATGTCTGAAGGTATCTACAAGCTATTTTGAAAACAGTGGGAGGCATTATAGTAATCACTGTTGATTTCCTATTGTTTTGAAGCCCCATGTCACTTACACTGGTTTGTTTTGATTGGCTTTGCTCTGTTTTGTTTTGCTTGGTTTTATTCTCTTTAAAATAAAAAAAAGTTGTGAAATTACTACACTATCACAAACTGAAAAATCTGAGAAATGCTTAAACTATCTCCTGAATATATAAATATTACAGATCTGGAAAACACCTTCATACTTAAGAGAAATACTCATTTTTTTAAACAATTTATCACTAGAAGTGATCTTTTAAGGAAATTCTTCATTTTTATCCCCTGCATTTTCCCTAACTGAAAGCCAATATTTCTAATCTCCCAAATAAAAACCTGCTGTGCTGCTTTGTGAGCTCCTTTTGCTTGTCATTCAAGAGTTGCCTGGTCTCATCAAATCCAGCTTACAAGTAACTCTCACCATGATTCTAGTTCACATCTTACATACTGTAATACATAAACAATAAAGAAGAACAATAGATGAAAAATTACAAGGTCTCATTAATGTTTGTTTCTATTATTACATGCTTTTTAGCAAAAGAGTGTAATATATTTAATAAGAAACTACAACATATTATTTTAAGCCATGCATGGTGGCGCACACCTGTAATCCCAGCACTTGGGAGGCTGAGGCTGGAGGATCACTGCAAATTTGAGGCCAGCCTAGGCTACAAAGTGAGCGCATGGCCAGCCTGAACTGCATAGCCAGACCCTGTCTCAAAAGACCCCCCCACACACAAAAAAAAAAACAAAGAAAGAAAAGAAAAAAAAAGAAATTACAACACATTATTTTATACTGTTCACTGGATATATTTTCATACATAAGGGAAGTAATAGCAGACCCAACTAAAAACATTTGAGAGAGAAATTTGAAAGGTCATACGCAAATATTGCTGATGACTATCTAAATGTCAGCTCACCAAACCAATAACCTAAACACTAGGAAAACTAAGACTGCTCAATGCAATTATTACCAATGAATTACTGAACTCACTGATTGAGTCAGTCTTTCAGTTACCTCCATGTTTGTCAAAACAACAAAACAAAAGACTGTTTACTGACATATGCACAGAATCTACAAAGAATGAGTCACTCTATCATGACAGGCTCTGGAGTCAGTTTTCTCTACATCTCTACATCCAATTACTAAACATATGACCATGATAGGGGTCAAGAGATATTTAGGTTACCACTTAAACATCCATGAATGAGAAGCTCTACCCATGGACTAACAGCATGTATTTCATAACATGAAAGTAAAGAGTATGAACCAAGAATATAAGGAGCCCTATGATGTCCATGAATGAGCATCTGAGACTCAATAAATCTCCTTAAACAACATACAAACTATCTATATTTTTTATGGGTATGAAAATTCAATTTATTTACTAGCACATCTACAGAGGCCAGAAAACAAGATTAAAAAAAAAAAAAACTATCAAAGGGCAAGAGTACAAAAGACACAATATGATACAAAGAAAAACCTAGTATTTAAAGGTAAGGAGTTAAGTTTACATCTTAATTCTATTAAGCTTCTTTACTTTCTTGAATACAAGTTTTCTAGATTGTAAAATCAGGAAATCATACCATATATTATATGAAGCTTAAGTGTATGTAAAGTTCTTGACATAGTGCTGGCAACTGTTGTATTATCAAAAGCTACTTGCTTCAAGAACACAAAAACACATGCATTACAATAAACTGGACATGACACATTTTAAATCAACTACTAGACTATATGACTTAATTATCTTTCTTTGAGTACAGTTTCATAAAATACAGACTGGCCCTGTCAAATGAGCACAAATGAGTAGCTTACTACGAGTTTACTATTTTATAGTTCTGAGGGTCAGAAAGTCAAAGAGGTCTCACAGAGCTCAACTCAAGGAAAACCACCTCGCTGTGTCCCTTCTGGGGGCTCTCAGTCCTCACTTTGTCTGAGTCTGTGACTTATCACCTCCTCTGCCACCCTGACCTTGTTACACACCCTTTTCTCCCTCTGGTCCTACTGACTTCTTTGTTCACTTTCCTAGGAACTTTGTGGTTACACTGGGTCCGTGATCCAATCAGGATAATCTTCCCATCTGAAGACCTTAGCCACGGAAAGTCCATTTCACTGTGTAAGGTGACACATTCACAGGATCTGGACAAGAGGACATGATGTGTTTGGTAGCAGAGGTCACTGTTTTACCTCCCACACAATCCTTACATAGGTCGACACTATCACTTCTGGTACCAAAATAAATGATCACATGCTGATTACATTTACATTTTCAAATATCAGACACGATTAAATAATCATTTTTTACTTTAAAATTAATCAACGGTTTCTTTTAGTTATGTCTTTTAATCTCAAATTACCCATACTTGGTGCGTTATATTTTTTAAAACCAATAGTTCATTGTTTTCAAAATTATTGCTATTAGTAGCTAACAGAATGGTTGCTATTTTATTTTTGCTTCATTCTTATTTTTCTAAATCACATTTTTTAGACACAAACATTTTATTTACTTGAAAGGTTGAGGAAGGAGAACACAGAGAAAGGATATTTTAAAAACAGGAATAATTGGTATGTGCCCTTCTTATTTGCCATTATCGTGACAGTCACTGATACCTTAACATGAAACGTGGACCAGCCTTACCAGTGGTTCTCTGTTCTTGACCAGGCGGATTATTTTCACGGAGTCTTCCTCATCGTCAATATCATCCGGCATAGCAGGCAGCACAGGGTCGTAATTCTTTTGAGCCACAGTGTCATGCACAGAGAGCAGAGCCTATAAAATGCAAAGATTCAGGCAAAAAGCAAATATGAAACACCCAACACCTAAGACTAGAAAGAAAATCAAAACCAGGTTACAATTTTGTTATTATGATGATAATAAAGCAACGACTGGCAAAGGCGTCTCCTCCACACAAAAAGCTGGAAGCAGAATTTGCAGAGCTGCAGAAGGCGGCTCTAGAAGGCAGCGCCTCTATCTCCAAAGCCGCTGATACGTGACCAGAGTCCAAGCAGCTCTCCTCTAGCTTGCGCGTCCCCTGCTTTATCCTTAGGAATAGGGACCACAATGGGGCGCGGGGGCGGTTACTTTTCAGAGAGGGAGAAAAGGAGGCTATGGATACACTGTCAATGAGCCCAGAGAATCTGAGGATACTATTATTTCCCTTTCTTACTACCATTTCTTCCTATCAGCACAAAACACACTATCAATGTGATTCTCCTGTCTTCTCATTTTTAAATTTTGTGCAATAGATACATATAGAAGAGTGAATGTATTTCTCATCATTACTAGTAATGTACAGAGGTAAAACCCTTCCAAACACACACATTTTATCCTTAGGGATCAAAATGGGCAAAACGCTGGAACCTTGCATGTCACTACTATTTTATGTGAGTGAGTTTTAGACTTTCCACTACTTTCGTTTCCTGACCAGCAGCACCACCATCCACAAATCATTCACGTCAGAAACCTAAAAATCATCATGAAACTTCTTGTCTCATTTACATCCCTAATTTCCCATCCATGGACCATTAAATCTACCCCAAAAATATACTAACATTTTTTTTCTTCTCTCTAGTCTACACAGCCTACCATGCTACTTATTTTTGTAAGTAATTTTTATTAAATATAGTGATATTTATTTACATATTGTCCGTGGTTGCTTTCATGCTATAATAGCTGAGTATGTGGAACCTGTCACTTTTCACCTAAAAAGCTGGTTGTTTCCAGGTCTATATCACTGATGCCATCATCTCTACCTGGAGTATCACGGTGCCCTCTAAATGGTTTGGCTGCATTCACTTTGCCCCATTCTCAAACCCATGATTTACATTACAGTAAAGGTGACTACCCTAAGATACAGACTCTCGTCAAGGCGCCCAGAGGACTGGGGAGGACACGAGACTCTCTAACATCCTTTGGTAAGTCCTGCACACCCTCTCCACCTTATACCACTGTTTTCTTCACTTGATTTAAGTAATTATTTCTCACTGAGGCCTGGTCAGAATAGCCAAAGTGGGTTCCTTTGTTTCTTGATCTCAACATCATGTCTTCTGCTGAGATAAATGCTTGCAACTTGTACATATATCTGGATTTTAGGCTGATGTGTTCTAATACTATCTACTGAAACAGAAGAAAACTGGTGTCTATTTTCTAATTGAACCTTTTTAACGACTCACAGAACATGTAGATTTGATCTCATAGAAGTAGAGTAGAATGGTGGTCATTATAGACTAGGGAGATGGCAAAAGGAAAAGACAGCAGGAAAGAGTTGGTTAATGGTACAAAAATATAGTTAGAAGATTACTTTTGGTAGTCTACAGCATAGTACAGTGACTGTAATTAATAATTTCATGTACTTCAAAATGACTAGAAGACAGGATTTTGAACATTAGTGAAATGTATGGTAATATTGGAGTAGTAGACATGCTAATCAACCAGATTTAATGACTATACACTGCATATACACACTGTATATATACACTATACACTGCATTTAATCACTATATACTACATACATGCACTGTACCTATGACTATGTACAATTATGTGTCAATGAAAAAACCCTATACCAAAAGGAATTAGAGAAATGACTCTTAACTCCCCAGGGGCCATTTGGCAATATATAGAGACATGTTTTATTTTCACAGTAGTGGGGATTGAACTCCACTTCGTGAACAGAGGTTGGAGATGCTCCTAGATACGATAGCATACAGAACAAGCCCTCCCCACAAAACATCACTACCCAGTCACCAAAACGTCAAAAGCTTCAAATCTGAGAAACTCACGCTGTGGTTTGTCCCCCCAGGCTCCTGAGTGGAAGGCCTGTCTCCACATAGGCCAAAAAGATGATGCGTAGCCAGTCTTGGTTTCCAACTTCCAAAACTGTGAGCTAAATAGACCCTTTTCTAGGTACCAAACTTAAAGTATTTTGCTACAGGAACAGAAAAAATATTAATACATTCTCCAGCAGAGGGAATGATTCCTGAGCAGTAATAGTTTCTCTTCTTATCATGAAGCTGGGAAGGTTTATCATTGTTAAAACATTGGGAAGCCTTACTAAATAGGTACTACTTCAGTATGAAAAAAATAAGCCCAAGACTAAACGCTGCCACTGTGTCACCTAAAAAAGCTTAAAAGTAAGCCTGTAAAAGGGTCTTTCTGTTTTCAAATAACTGTGCAACAGAAAAATGTTCAAGTATGTATCATCTATACAAAAATACCCATAATCGAATCAGAGCAAATTCAAAATGACTGGTAGTCTACCAAAATTTACTACGCATACAAACAAGGCACAAAATACTGCTCATAATGAAGAATAAAAATGACAAAGCTATAGGAACAAACATAGCAATTACACAGATAGATAACAGACAAGGAAGTTAAGTTATGTCTATATTCTAAATGTTCAAAAAAGCTGGAAAGGCTGAACATGAGCTATGCAATACATTAAAAAATCAAATCAAGCTTATAGAGATTAAAACTGTAATCTATGAAATATGAAAAAATTACATAAAATGTTAACATAGATTAGATACTGAATAAAAAGTAAATTTATAGGCAAAACAACATAAATGAAAGTTTCATTTCATTCAAAATGAAAGATGAAGGGAAAATATACTGAAATATCATAAACAGAATATTGTGTGCATATCATGTTGACCTAGAGTTCTATACCCAGCAAAAATATCTTTTGATAATGTAGATTCTTCAGTGAAATAAAGATGTTTTAAAGACATACAAAAGTTAAAAAAACTCATCAGTACTAGACTTGCCTTGTAAGAAAGGTTATAAAAAGTCTTTTAGATTGGAGAAAAATGACAGATGGGGACAATAGTGAGGACAAGGAACACTGAAAATACACACTATTTGAAATTTATATAACTGTCTTGAAACATAGTAAGAATTATATATTGTATACTGAATGAAATATTCAAACATAGTAAGAATAGCCAGTATAAACTAAAAAAATACAACTATTATAATAGTTGCAGCAATAAATGATGCACTTCCATTTCTGAATTCCAAAATAATCTTACAGATTTCAAGTTCATCTTTTTTAACAGCTTTGCTTTACAAATATCATTGGTTAGCAATATTATTATTTGGATAACTAAAAGTTCCTTTGTGTTCCATTTTCCTGTTTTAGCCATGGTGATTTTATTTTTTAATATACAGATTTTCCTTTCAAAAGGCAAAACTTAAATGGAAATTGTGTTTCCATATGCCATAACCACCAATCGCAACTGATGGGTTTACCTGTTGCCCAGAAGAAACTGCAGGAAATTGAATGCTAGGCTTTGTAACTCATCAGGCCCACAAATTCTCACTGCCTTAGACCCCCTGGAGTGAACTCTAAGTTCTAAGTATCTGTCAGGCCCACTGAATTAAGTGTCCAGCTCATAAGGATGAGTAAAACTGATTTATTCCTCCAGAAGGAAGCTTAACTTCTCCTGCCAGCATGCTTTAATGAAGCCTCATCCACTCTGCGTGCTCGGGCAAGGAGTAATTTCTCATAAGTGAATGCTTTGGAAAGCTGAAAGATCACAAAAAATCTTTGTCTTCTTGCCTTTAAAGAAAATCCACCAAATCTTCCCTGATTTCCTAAATTACAATACCATGTTCAAGAGTGTAGCTTTGCTGTTTTATCAAAATGAGCCCCAGTGTCGTGACTCACACAAGTTCTTCTGCCTTGACTGTGGCAACCTGATGTCTAGGACTGGTTCATATTTGTTACAGCTGTCTTCACTGTCCTTAGAAACAGAACCTGTGCGCAGAGCGACATCGCCGTACCCACAGCCCATGCACACCAGCACCACGCCCGCACCGCACCTCTGCACGGGCCTGCGGCCAGTCGCTGCCTCTCCATTTCCTTTCACTTGTTCCTCCTTTTGTATCTCACTGTTTTTCCTGGACTTTAAGATCTGAACAGTGAGATCACAGTTTGTAGATATTTTATTAACTAATAAGAATTGGTTTTTGTTGTAAATAATCTTCAAAATTTTTGACACTTCTCAAGTGAGATTATGGCTAAAGAACAACAAATCACTTCCTAGCCATGACAGACCGGAGGGCTCTCGGCCGCTTGAGAAAAGCACGGGCCTGCTTCAGAAATCCACCACTGCCTGGGAGTGAAATGAGCAGTATCACAACTTTGTGCTACTACAAATAAAAAAACATGAAAGAAAGTTTAAAAGCCCTATGAATATATACTAAATTATATGAAAAGATATGAAAGGCTGTAGTGAAATGAAAAGTCCAAATATTTAATAGTTGATGTTGGTTTTAATTTCCTGGGAGCCCCCCACGCTGCAAGCACAGAGCTGTGTGCGAGAGACACATAAACAGGACCACCTTGGACATCAATAAGACACAGTGGAATACGTAACAGGAAATCCATGGAACACACACATGCAGACAGACTTCTTACATGCTAGCTTAGTTTCTGGACTGGATGCTTTTGAACTTAGTTTTCTTAATCTTTAAAAAGGGATTACTGTTAAGACTTATTCAACATGGTTTCTTAATAATTAGAGATAATGCATGAAGGTGCCTGGCAAAAGCCTGTTCTATAACAAACAATGTTAGTTACAATTAATTATAATTATTAGTTTAAGAATCATTTTGTATATTTCACTTTGTATATAAACTTGTATAGGACCACATTTAAATAAGAAAGTACTGTTATCATATTTCTACGGTATATTTATGAAAACTGATCAAATTAGCAGACAAAAATACCTAACAAATTTTACATAAAGTAAATATGCTATATCCTACAACCAGTATAAATCAAATGAGAAACTTCTGTCCATTTAAACATGAAAAACAAAACTCAAATAGCCCAGCTCTGGAGGTGGGCAACTACTGATGCTAGAAAAAGATCACTAAACGGGGCTTATGTGATTAATTTCACATTAATCACAACTACAAAGGAAAAGAGACCTCATGCATTATTGCACATGGAAAGAACCTGTCTTAAGTACAAGCTAGTAATAGCTATCAAAAATATAAAATGTTAATTTAGTTGCCAACAATTCATTAACCTAATAGAAATATATCAAATCCAACATTCGACAAAATTCTGCAATATAAAAAAGTACATAATAGTGTTTTTTAAATAACAGAAAGCTCCAATTCTGAAGGATAAATTAAGTAATTATGCTGACCCAAAGAAAAGTCCCCACAATTTCTTTTTTTTTTATGTTGATCACTCCTTGTTTATGAACATAATGCACAGAGATAAAGTCATTAAGGTTATCAAAAGATACTCATCCTCACTAAAACACAGTGAAAACAGAGTCTTCTACTTTCTCTGTAGTTTGAATTAAAAACACAATTATGCACTATTAAGAAAGAATATTTCTTTTTTTGTCTTAATCTACTCAGTTTGTAGAAGGCAAAATTAATGGAAAGTAATAAACTTCCTCTCTTATTAAAGACAAATAGCATAAATCATTTTTACAGGTTTCCTTCTAACTTTATTCATGAATTTTTAAAAAAAAAAAAAAAAAACTTTTTCATGAGTGCATGTGTCCACAAGAACTACTGCATTTCTGTTTGTGTCTGTCCCTGTGCTTGTGACTACTTGTCTACCTCATGGTCAAATAACCATCAATTTTTTTTCTTCTTGTAGTGCTGAGGACCAAACCTAGGGCCTCCTATGTTAGGCAAATGCTTCACTGCTGAACCCACTAATATTTTTACTGGTCAATTTTTTTATACATAACCCTTTAACCTCTTTGGAATTCATCCTAGTAAGGATACATTTCTCATTTTTTCCACCAAATAACTAAACAGTTATCCTAATTCTGAGTGGCGAAGTTACCTCTTCAAACAACTCACATTGCTGCGTCCACCAGGACTCCAATGGTGACCATCTGAACTCTTTCCAGCTCCTCCCTGGCATCCTCCACATAGCTTTCCATCCCTGTGGCCCTCCATCACCCCCCACCTCAAAATCTGCTCTACATTCTACACATGGAGTGATTGTGTCACTTCCTTACTTAAAACCTTTCCATAGTTTTCCACTGCACTTAGGATAAAATCCAAACTTTTTAATATGCTCACAATTAGGGTGGTCACAGACTTCATCACTGAAATAGGGAAGCATAAAAGAAAAGCTCTTAAGAATATCACTGGGACAACAGGCACAGACCAGATTGTGCTGCCAGCCCCTCTGCAGAAGGCTCAACCAGGCAGCTCTAACCCTCATCCTCTCCTCTTTAACAAGGTAATGTCCTTTGAGCAAAATTTACTTTCATCCTCTTACTTTTCAGGTTTTCACTTTACCTAAAATACTTGTTTTTCACATCCCACCCCCAACTCCTCTACCTTCTTCTGATATCTTGGACTCACCCTTGAAGTTCATGGTACAGTTTTCTTCAACAACACCTCTTCCCTGGCCCAAGTTTGGATTTAGGATGATTCCTGTACATTATGTATGTCCTTTTCTTACCTAATATTTCCTCCCCCATTTTCATTAATCTATCTTCTACAAGTTGAATCCAAAGGGCCTGCCACACAGTAAGCATCATGAATGATCTGTCTCCATTTACATTTACAAATTACCAGGGAAAAGTTACAAAAGTTTTTTAAAAGTGTTGGAAGATCTCTAATTGACTATAAAAGTGACCTTCCATATGATGGCAGTTAGTAATCCAAATGACTTTAGGGAATGCGATGTTAAATCTATAATCAAAAATGAAAGAAAGATACTTTCTTCTCAAGACTGCCTCACCATGGAGTGGCATAGCCAATTGAAACATCACATGTCTGAAATCTTACCCACTTTCAACATAAACCTCTCAAATATATATTTTTCATGGTGACTTCTCAACCATTTTTTAATCACACTACTATGTAAATATGAAAATACTCCATATAAAATATTTTCCACAAAATGAAATTTAAGCAATTAGTATGAAATTTTACCAAAGAGATCTTCAAGATATTGTCTAACTCATTGCTTCCTCTGGAACCAAACACCAGTTTCTGTCCATTATTAATCTCTTTTATTAACTATTCCTTTTTAAACACAGCTGAGCAAAATACCAAAAATGTTTTTTGTTTGAAACATTCCTTTTTAATTTCCAGTATCAAAGAGTTTAACAAGCTTCTCATAGCTCACTTTGTCCTACTCTAGCTGACATTAATTTCCTACATGGAGTCTAAGGCCAAATGAAGAAATCTTGAAATTGCTCTTGTTACGGTTTGTGTTCAGACAGCCCTCCCAAGCCTCATGCAATCATGGACACAGTTGAATCTAGCATGTGTCATTGGTGTGTTGTCTGGTGCTAGGATTAGCAATGTGAGTGTTCCACCTGCCAGGGGTGGAATGGGCATACAGTGTAAGGGTAGGGAAGAATGCATGTCTTTCCTCTCTCTGATTCTGTTTGCTCTTGTTCTTTGCAGTGGCCATGAACAGCAGCTCCACCATGCCACCCTGCCTTGGAGACAGCTGAATATGGAGTATATCCTCCAAAATTGTAAGAAATAAACCTTCTCTTCCCTAATTTTGGGTGTCAGGTATTGTGTCTCAACAACAAGAAAAAAGTAACTAAGACAGCTCTTAAATTGTGGATCTCCTTTTTAGAGCTCCTAACCTTTGGGCACACTTTGTCTTTAATATCAAGAAACTCTGAGGAAAAGATTAAGCAACCTCCTAAACTATATCAAATGAATTATTCTTGCATTATTATTTATAGTCCATTTACTCTCTCAATCAATGTATTTGTATACTTACATTTATTTAGACAGGTTAAATATTATAGTCCATGAATGTTTTTATTTTACCTTTCATTAAATACTATCTTTCCTTTGTTGAGTATAAATTTAAAATCTATATAGCATGGTTTCAAAAGATATTTTGCCAAGAATGTAGAAGCCAGTTTTTGTACCTAGGCAAAAATTTTCAATCAACACTCTATATATATTTACCAGTAAGCATTATAAGACAGCTAATCATTTTAATTATGGAACTGATATGTAGTTTTGCCTCATGGGACAATGTTAATACACAACTGCTGTAATGTCAAATTCAAAATGTATATATATGATGTATAAATATGATGGGATTTTATGCATTAATGATCTTAGAGGAAGAACAGGAAAACTATAAAATGTCTTCTCTACATAAATCATATTTGGAGAAAAATAAGTGACAAACTTGGAAGGAAATGGCTGGCAGAGAACTGAAGTCCTTCTATCAATATTATACAGGTATTTTATACTAAAAAACTACTTTGTTCCAAGAAAAGGTATAAGATTTTGAAACATGACTTGGTAGAGAGACAGAAAATGGGAAGATGGAAGAGAAGGAAAAGAAATGCTGAAATAATCTTATACAGAAACAGACACATGTGTCAAATATATTGAAATATCATTAACTAGCCACATAAAAGAAACCTAAACAAAATCACTAGTCAGTTCTCTATTTGGTACTCTTAACTTCACCAAAAAGAAAAATAATCTTAAAGCTACATTATATTTGCCAAATTAAATTCTGAACTTCTCAAAGTACTGTGTAGTTTGTTACAACATAGAAACTTTTAAAAGTTCAATTCTTCTTCTTTAATAGGATTTACCTTACTAAAATACTGTTCACTTTTTGAAAACACATTTGCTTGAAACTGATGCCTGAGACGATTCACCTGAGGCTCAGAAAGCAGTTCTTTAGAAGGTATTTATTGCAGGGTGACACGCTCACCTTCACGTTGGGTTTTGACAGTAGTTTCAGCAGCTCTCTGATCTCACTGTTTAACGGCTTGTTCTGAAGCTCCTGGGCCAGCTGCAGGGGAGATTACATTGACATACGTAAGTTTAGCGGGCACCGTGGAGTTGCAGTGTGTCATAACTGAGGCTGTTCTGCGCAAGGCTATCACTTTCAGTGTGTAAGAAGTCAGCATGAAAGAAAGCAGACCACCAGTCAGTGCTCTTCCTTCCAGGCCTTGGTAGACTAGATTCAAACCCTGGCTCTGGGCTGAGTACAACCTGAGTAATCATATCAGCCAGATCGATCACTTTCTGATTTATTACAGTAAGGGCAAGTCCCAGCACTTTATCTGTGTGACGGGTCTTCCTATGCAGACAAAGGACCATTTGTAAAAAGATCTGGTTGAGCTCTAACATGGCGGGGGAAGGCGGGTGTCCTGAATGAGGTGGTGAAATCCATGGGGTTTCCAAAAGGCCACAGTTGCTGGGCTGCTTAGAGATGAGGTCAAAAGAACTTGAATGCTCCTAATAGAGTAAATGACCTGAAACTTTTATTATGTTTACCTATACAAACTAAGAAGTCTGTTAAATAGAAACCAAGTGAATCATAAACCTATATCATCTGATAACTAAAACTGCTCACTGTACTCCATTATTATCATCAAAAATTCCCACTGGTTGGTTCTGTCTATCTAAAGAAAGAATTGAAACTTTAAACCTGCCTCATGTCCTCCAATAAGAGATTTTGAATGATCTCACCACAAAGAAATGATGTGTGTTTGAGGTGGTAAATGAGCATATCACATTACATCTCAGAAATATGTGCATTTATCATTTGCCAATTAAAAATAAAATGAAATTTCAAAAGATGTTCCTGTGAAGTTTGCCATCAATTTTAGGCTACAGGTGAAGCCATAAATTTTTAAGGAAAAAAAAAAAAGACTCAAATAGTAAAAAATATTAACATTATGAAAGATAAAGTAAGTAATTAAAAATATTTTATATTTTTAAATTTTAAAACCCTTATTAAAATGTTGTTAAAATTTCCACTTGCCCTTTTTGTTTCTGCCATGCTGAAAATATTGATTCTTATCTTTGAAAAAGTACTTTTTTCTATGAGAAGATCATTAATAGGAAGTAGAATCAGACAAAACTGATTCATTAATTGCACTACAAAAACCACTTTTCCTTTTTCAATGCAATCTTTTTATAGAATTTTTAAATTATAAAAAAGGCACAAAAGTTTCCTTGTATATTAAGTCATTTAATGTACAATATACTTTAACCTTTAAATATATTGTTATGATAAGTTAGGTATTGTGTCTCAACAACAAGAAAAAATATGTGTTAGAAAAAATATAAGTTAGAAAACAGCCTTACCCTGTTTATGGAGTACATTCCAATTTTTCATTTAATTAATCAATTTGTCACTTTTTCAGTGCTGAGGATTAAATTCAGAGCCTTCTACATGCTAGACAAGTGTTCTGTCACAGAGCCATACCTCAGCCTCAGATATTGATCTTTAAAAAGAACAATTTTATATTAGGGGGTTCAATTATATTGTTTTCTACCAAGTGCATCCCAAAATGCCCAAGTGTGTTTTAAAACTAGTTTTTAAGGTTTTTTCAAGTTTTAACTGCTGTTTACTAAAACAACTATACTTTTATTCTCCCTCATGTCAAAAGTTTTGGTTCTATAATATAAAAGCAAACTTCCAAAGTTAACATGTATACTGAACATAAATGTCTCTAGATATATGCAGAAGGGAAAAAATGCTTAAGGACTCAGCAAACAGCACACAACTTAGATATTTATTACATATGATCTATTTTCTAAATTAGTATATAAAAATATATCAAAGAAAACCAACTCCTGAAGATGGCCAGTCTTTTTCTTGGTACACTGTGACCCTCACATCTTACTAAACAGAATTACAGTTTGCTTTATGATAATAAAACAAAAACTGTTAAAGCCATAAGTCAGCTACAGAGCACCCCTGCCACACACTAAGCAAGCGCCCCTCTTGCCTCGCTGAGTGTCCTCTACAGTTTATCCAGGTGTGCGCTCAAGTCATCCGGGGCTGAAAGTTAACAGTGGGCATCGGCAAACTAGTTCCCCTCCCCCAGGTTGAAAATAAAATTATAGCTACAGGAAATTAACTACTCCATCAATGCCAACTGCTTCTAAAATTTATTTTTTGGTTATGAAGGTAATTTGGAAAGGTCTAATATCCATAAATCATTACTATGCTTTATAATCCATTTTAAAAACAAACCTGTCTTTTTATGTATTTCATATGCCTCATTCCTTTCCTAGTACCTGTCATTTTTTAGCACTGTCAGCAATATAACTTATCTCATTTGTCTTTATTTCTCTAAAGCACTCCCCTTGTCCATGACTTTCTCAGAAATCTAATGCCCGACAGCTTCTCCCTTTTCCCAGAGTCTAAAGCCTAAAATTTCTATTACGTAGTTACCAAGGCAGAACACGAGCAGAGTTACATGCACAATTTTCAGAACAGGAAAGTGAATGAAACTCAACATAATAGCAGCATAAGCTCGGTGATGACAGGACTTTTGGAAACATCTGCGACTTCTTCTGGTTTTCACTCAGAGGATCACACACATCTCTCTGCATCAGGATAGCTCTGGCCCCAGCCGGGTCTGCAGCAGACATGTCCCTCGAGCTCAGAAAGGCACACTTACGTCATCGGCCAGGGCAGCCGCGCCATGAAGAACGGGCACCGGACACTGCTTCTCATAGTAGTGGAGTTTTTCGTGAATCTGGGAGAAAACCAAAAGAATGTGAGCTCACCTGTGACAAAACAATTGCATAAAGTTAAATGCAGATTTTTATAATTGTAAACAGAATTGAGAGCCCTTGTAAAGTCCTGGGTTTTAACTAACCCTACAGTCTGCAGATGTGCATAATTCATCTATTGTTATGCCAGTGTTGATAATGTGGAGGCAAAGGGAAAAAAACATATTCATCGAACAGAAACCACAGAAAAAATAAATCTTTGCTTTTCCTCCTGATTAACCAGGTAAGGTCTCTGAAATCTGTAATTTCTCAAATATATCACTGTACTACATCAAGGGTCAGGTGTACTCTCGATTCTTGCTAAACACATAAACTACAAACAAGGTGAAGCACTAAGCTGAGAGCCCCTTCTGACAGGTTGGTGGACGGCAGGGGAGGGAGGAAGTCATTGCCTAACATGCTGGGGTGTCAGGTCCAGACAGACCTTCCAGGAGCCTCGTCCTCTGACTCACTTTGTTCCGATTACTAACCTCCCCCAAAGTTACACTGCAAACAAACAGAGGGGTTTCTTCTCTTTCTTCTAACTATGAACACTTCTCATGATTTTTGCTTAAATAAGATCAATTTTCATATTGTGAAACAAGATAGTTTAATAAATAAATAATCATTTGGGGTTTCATTTTCCATTATGAATCAAGAAACACAAAGGGGAGAATCTAACGCAATGCAGCATAAGGCAAACTGAATACCTTTAAAAAATCTCAGAGTGTATGTTAAGAAGTGAAAGACACTTTGAGAAACCTGCAATTGTTGGGACTTTAATCTATTTCATTCTTACGTAGGTGTCCTTAGTATCTGATACTTCAAAAGTCACGTTAACCTCTTCTTATATAGAACTGAAGAAAATCTTCCACTACATGTGAAAAAACGGCCGCCCCTCACAATTTCCTGTTTTTAACAGGTATCCATAATAGATTCTTTAATTATACTCAAAGCTAACCAGACTTTCCTGTAAAAGTCTGGAAGATAGATTTTATTTTGATTAGCCAGATGCTATGGCTAACAGAAGATTCTATTACCTTTTTGGCCACTTGGTATGAAATGTAAAGCAACAAGGAAAGAATTCTGACAGTTATGATATTATCAGGATAATCAAGGCAACATTTTTACTTACTATTTTGGAATCTTTAAACATTTACCATTACCAGGGTGATAAAATTTAAGGAATATAAACTATAAAAATAGTAAGATTTGATCTAAGAATGAATGCTTTGAAATAAAACCCAAGACATACAAAAAGCTAAATTTTGTTACAATGATTCACAAAAATTAGGTCACTTCAACATGCAAGTTCACAGAACGCTGAACTTACCCTGTAACAAAGCTCACCCAGTCCTACTGCAATTACTTGTTTAAATGTATGCTTCCTTGCTATAACATAGAGACGTATTTGTTTGGCACTGGGATACCTACATAACATTTGTTAGCAATTCTAGCACTTTAATCTTTAATGTATTTAATATAGTCACTCCTTAGCCTATTTTACAAATAAGCAGGCAGGGAAATGAAATAACATGCCACATTCCCACAGGTGGCAAGAATCAGGCTGGTCTTTCAAGCTTATTCAACGTAGGGCAGCATCACAGCTCTTAATCAGCTCTCCTACCTCTCAGGGGACCATCGCTCCTGCGCTCCTCACAGAAGGCTCCCGCTGCTGAACCAATGTGCCAGGTAGGCAGGGAACCAAACAGGATGCAGAGAGAAATGGAACCAGTAATGATGGTCCACAACAGCTAGAGAAGTCCTGGTGGTTCCTTTTCATCTCTACTCCTCATTTTGCTTTCTGATAGTTTCGACTTTTCCTGGATTAACTTGTATTAATACTATAATTATACCCTAAAGTCATATGCCTCAAATGAACACACTATTTCTCCACTGACTTTGCGTCTCCTGAATGTCTTTTTTAAATCAGGATTTTTGTTTTTTGTTTTGTTTTGAAGACAGGGCCTCGCTTTGTAGTGCAGGCTGGTCTTGAACTCACTATACAGCCCAGGCGGGTTTCAAACTCACAGCAATCCTCCTGCCTCAGCCACCTGAGTGCTGGGATTACTCAGGGGGCTGGGTGTCTTTTGAAAACAGTTTCACCTTCATCGCTGTGTTTAGGTCATGATCAAGTGAGAGAACAGCCTACCTTCGCCTTACCCACTGCTGCGTTTTGTGCCATCTCAAGATTTTCTACATGTTTTCCTAGAATTTCAAACCAACCTCATGTTGATACACATGCTACTTTATTTACATAATCTTAAAAATTAAGTTAGCAGAAAAGTATAAAAAATTCTTCTAAATAATTTTGAGCTATTCACTGTTTCTAAAAATACTGACAGAGGAGCCAGGGATTTTGCTTAGTGGTGTAAGTACCTGCCTGGCAAGCGCAAGGTTGTGAGTTTGAATCCTGGTACCAAAAGAATAAATAAATAAATAAATAAACTGACATAAATTCTAGTTTTTATTAGTATTTATAATACCAAAGGAAGAAAATGATTTTAAAACAAAAAGGTAACACAGACATCACCAAAGACTGCAGAGTGAAACCTTCTGAAACATTCTACAGCTGGTGGTCAAGGTGGGCAGCCACTGGGTTCATGTAGCTTCAGGGACCTGCACTATGGTTAGTGTACTTGGGGAACTGACTTCTTAATTTCGCGTAGTTTTAATTAACTTAAAAAAACATTCATATATGGCTAGTAGCTTTCCTATCGGGAACATGACGGTTTCATGTTACACTCTATATAATTTATTATTATAGCCTAGAAAAATTCATTCTGATATAGTTTAGCAACTTTTCCTGCGTGGCAACATTTTAGAATCCAGTGGACAGATGTATAATCACAGTGGCTTAGCCCTCAATAAGCAAAGCAGCACTCATCGTTAAATATAAGATACAGCCAAACTTGCACAATCTCATTTATTTTAACTATTTTCTGCTGCAGCTTTACTAGTGTACTTCTTTTTTCTCCTCTGAGCAACAGGAAGAGAAGAGACAAAGGGGAAAAGGAGTTAAAGATAAAGATGTCTGGCAAGAGAAGGCTCCTGTGATTAAATTAATTTCATATGATAGAAAAACATTCAAAAACAAAAATCATAAAATGACATGCAGGAGAATTTAAAATACCCTATTTAGAAGAAAGAACATTTCAAAATATTTATGCGTTAGGTTCTCTTAAACAGTACACATTGATCAGTAAGCATTTAATATAGTAACACTGTAATCAGAAAAGGTCAGTTATTAGAGATAACTTCTGTATGCATGTCTTCTTATAAAAAAGCTACAATTATTTTCATTTACAAATTTAGTTTCAGCAAGGGAATCTGATGTCAATAATTTTAGTTACATATTAGAGTTTTTTTTAAATGAAGCTTCAATAATCAAAGTGTGAAAATAGTAGCTAGTCCAATGTGATCATTTGTATTAAACTTTATAGGTTTAATACAGAGACATTACATTAGAAAACTGCCATGGTCTTTTCTCAAATAAACCAAAGCTGTAATCCTTCTCCTGGTTTGTAGGCATGAAACAGGCACTGAACATAATTCCTCGGGAGTTTAACAGCACTCGCTCTGGAATCAGCATTTGCATGCACCCCCCATCTATTATCTTCATTTGAAACATGAAGGCAGAGGTGAGGGAACTCTGCTGACTGAAAAAGAAAATCAGTAAGAGACAGTGACAACCTAGAAGAGCTGGAAATTCCTAAGTATGCTGTATAAAATGGTAAAAGACCTTCTGATTTAAAAATAATGATTTAATCTTTCTCCAGAAGGAAAAATTGGCTCTCAAGAGAAATAACTCTACTAGCACTAGGGCCCTAAGGCAACAGAGCAACGAACAGGGCAGAGGCCACAGTGCTAACTGCACACTCCCTTCCCACTTTGACCCACTGCTCGCTCTCTCTCACAGCTAATTTCCTTGGGCAATACCTCAAGGGGAAAGGAAAGTAATAAAATGCATGAGATCCCATCCTTTTATGCTCCTGTCCGTATCTGATGAATTGTGACCTCACATGGCTGTAGATGCATTCCAAATTTATCCAGAATTTTTTAAAAGAATGAGTATTCCGTTTCATCACCCTTTGAGCATCTACTGCTGTGTCAGTCTTGTAACCTACTATGAAATTCCACTGGCTTACAGTCTATTTAGAAATTACACACCAATTTTCACAACTGAAACTGACATTTACTTTTGAGTTCTGCCCTCATTGGATTTAAGTACCAATGTGATAGTCTTTTTATTATGTTTAAAACCATGAAAGCTTTCTATCTTTTAATGTGCTTTGAAAACGTCCCCACAGCACTAGAATATTCTCTTCCCTGAAATGCTGCATTTTCCTGCAAAAATAACACTCAGACACATTTTTAAGAGGTTCTTCATCATCCTATTTTATTTCTTCTGGCTTATTAATAGTAATTTCTCCATTTAGATTTTTCTGTGTCCTCTATCTATTGCAGAAAATAGTATTTCCTAGAAAACCACTTAATCATTTAATCTGACCTTTAAAATATTTATCTGAATCTTCTTAAGCAAAAGAATCTCTTAAAATCACTGATTTTCCTGTTACTTATTTTTCCCTCCATTACTAGTTCTACCTTTTCTTTCTTTTTTACCAGGGATTGAACTCACAACTTCACATTTGCCAGCCAGGCACTTATGCCACTGAGCTATAAATCCCCAGCCCTATTTCTTTAGTAGATCTGTTCTTTCTCTATTTTTCCCTTTGTTCCTTCATTAGACTAGTATTATTTACTATTCTCTTAAAAGACTCACTTTTTTAGATTATTTTACTACTTTTGTTTTCTAGTTTTATCTTAATACATTCCTTCTTTCTTCATGCAATTCAACCTTATTTAAAACTTAAAAAATGATATTATTATGAATTATGATATGCATTATAAGGAAGCAAGATAGGGCCTGCTATTCAGGGTCTTGCTCATTTATAAAATCCTGACTGAAATATTTCCCATCCTAGGGAAAAAATTTCCAGTTCCAATTGGAAAACGATATATGATAAGCATATGACTCTAACTTTTCTATTTAGAAAAGTAAGCAAGGGAAGAGATAAGAATACACATATGCAAACAGATCTCCTATTATTGGGCACTGTTTGATTGTACTTCGGAGAAAATTGCTTTTTTACACATGTAAGCTTTAGACAATATTATGCAGCCTAAGTTTTTGTTGGTTTAATTTGTGCCTATACGTTAGCACCATGTAAAAATAATCAGCATAGGGGATAAACATCCAGATTTTGCTACTAGTAATGATAAGGTGACAAAGGAAAATAAAACCACAATGAAATAGTATATCTTTCATTTGTGCAATGCTTCTAAATTTCCTTTTTTTTTTTTTGTATTTTAGTCACAATCTATAGTGCATGATTTTTAATCTTTAAGTATTTTTAAAATAGTCTATTGATGTCCCATTTTTGAAACTTTAAACATTTTTAAAAAAACAAAACAATATATGATAAATACCTATATGACCAGCATCAAAAGCCAACAGAAATTAACCTGATATACTTGATATGGATAACTTATGAAATAAATTATGAAAGATGCAGCCAAAGACCTGCCCTTCCATCCTTTCCCTTTCCCTCTCTTCCAACAAAACAAAACTTACGCTGAAACTGCTGAATATTCTCATGCACATTTTGATTATTTTAGGTCATATATAGATCTATAAACAATATGTGGCTTTTGTTTCTTTGATTACATAAATAGTTGTTTCCTTGGCAACCATATTTTCCACTCAATTTTATATTGAGCGTAACTAGGTGGGGAGATAGAGATCTTCTAGCTGATTCATTTTAAGCTGAAAACCATTCTATCATATTAATAAGACGTATAGATCCACTCCATGACCAAAGGACAGTGCAGGTGTTTCTACTCTTTTTCGCATAGCACATGTCTTCCCACCTTGGAGCAGATGCCCAAAGGAGAGCAGAGCACTTTCTTTTCTTCACTTTTCTGATAACCCTCAGCAGGATCAGACCATCCTGTGGCTATGACATGGAAGCACATAATGGTTTTAGTATATGTGCCACCAAAGTGAGCACCCACAAAACGGTTTTAACTTACATCTTCCCACTCTAGAGGCCTTGTCTTCACCGAACACTCTGTGAGGCAGAGGCAGCTAGTCTGCTTCCACAGTCACTAACCCTCCACAGAAGCAGGCACCAGCCCCACTCCTGTACCGCTCTACCTCTCCGCTTGCAGGGGCTGCGCTGGTCACCGACTGAGTCCTCCGGCGTGAGAGGGAGTGTGCGTTCCCACACTGCCTGGAGCTTAAGGCCTCTGAAACAGGGCGCATTTCCTCCACACCTCCCGCCCTCCACCCTGACAAGGATCATCACTAGACCCAAGGAAACCACAAAACCACCACACGGAAAGAACTGCGCCTCCAAAATACCTTCTGGAGGAGAGGGACACAGCCATCTGGCATATTACTGAGTGGGTACCTATTGCATAAGTGTACTGAAATATATTGTACTGCATAGATACATATTATTTCATGTCAATAAAAACATGTTTACAGAGAAATATTAACTACACTAATTTGAATATATATACATGTATATGAATAACAGTAATACTGTAACTCATAAGTTTGGAAAATTAAAAAATTTTTAAATATTGCTATTATTTTTGTTGCATTTAAACTACTACATTTTTTGGAGTATTTGTCAACTGCTTATTCTACATTAAATAGTTCTGTGGCCCTGGGAAACAGAGGTTGTTACCATAATGCAGCCAAACATATCTTGCTTTACTTTGCCGCTGTGTATTTTGCTCCTTAAGAAAACAGTCCTTATCCTAATGTCAACAGTGCTGTGATGACTTCTTCAAAGTATTCCAGATTTATTGTGCATACAACTTTTGCCTCACATCCTCAAGAGGTTGTAACTTTATCTTTTCCAAAAGGATAACACCACCTAATCTTTTATTCTCTTTTCCTTGGCCAGGGGAGTGTGGATATTTATACTGGGGATTGAACCTGGAGCCTTGTTACACACCAAGCAAGCACTGACTCATTTTAATACTACTTAAAACTCTCATATAGCTGGATGCAGTGGTGAGCATCTGTAGCCCTGGCTACAGGGAAGGTTGAGAATCACTTGAGCGGGAGAATCACTTGGGTCTAGGAGTTTAAGGTTAGATAGGGCAATCTAGCAAGAACCTGCCTCAAAAACTATAATAAATGTAATTATTAATAAATTTTTAAAAAACAAAAGTGTACAAAACGCTCACACACAAGTGTTTACACCTGGACTTTCTGTTGTTCATTGATGTGTGCCTCTTTCAGCCAACCATCATTATTTCTTCTAAATAAATATACTTTTTTAGGCAGATAGAGTGGCCCATGTCTATAATTCCAGCAATCAGTTTGGGCTACAAAGTTAGTTCAAGGTCAGCCTGAACTCCATAGAGAAACTGTCTCAAAAAGACAGGGAAAGAAAAAAAAAAAAACAACTTTTTATTCCTGTGGCTCAAATATGGCCTTTTTCAAATTTTTCCTCTCTTTCTTCTAATGATTGAGATCTTCTTTTATCTCATATCATTTTAAATATACTTCTCAAAGGCTAGCACACTATAATGTAAGGGCTTAGGTTTTAACCTTACCATTTGCTATGCCTGTCTGTTGGTTGTAGCTAATGGTAAAACTACTTTCTCAAATGTTTTGTGAAACAGGTTGTTAGTACATCTCCATAAAACTTTCTAAAAAGGAGTCCTGGGTTGATGGTGTATCTTTTCAGGAATATTTTTTGTGACTCATGAGTGGATTTGCAAAATGTTCCGAGTCACTTCACTAACTTCATAATGCATCACCATTCTGTGTATGTTCCTGGTACCAATTTCCCACATTTACTTTGCTTATATTTTAGGAGCCCAGCCCAGCCCAGTCAGTGCCTGCGGAGCTTCAGCAGTTACCAGAACAGAATATCATTTACCTTTCATTTCTGAAACAGGAGGATTTCCCTAACTTTCTTCCATGCTGATCAATGCATTCAAAAGACAACTGGCCAACACTAAGAACTTGCATGTATGAGTACTGGTTTTGCTAAAAGCTATGAAGGAACTTTACTGTAGAATAATGATCTATTTTCTTTCAAAAAATGTTAATAGTACTGGGGGTCAAACCAGGAGGTGTTCTATCACTAAGCTACAGCCCGGAGCTTTTTAAAAATTGTTGTTTTGGAGACAGAACCTCAGTAAGTTGCCCAGGCTGATCTCAAACTTGCAATTCCCTGTCTGTGTCAGTTTCCTGAGTAAGCTGAGACTACAGAAATGCATCACCATACGTGATTTTAACCAGTTTAGATATTGCTGAAAACCTGTGCTTTTTCTAACATTCTTAACAAGGGAAGTCTAAGACTTATTAATGAATAGAAAATAGTAATAAACTGAAAAATAAAAGAATGTTTACAAATACTCATAATTTCTACATTCATGTAGTGGAGAAAGGCTGGGTGAAGTATTTAATGTAAATTAACTTGCTTTTTAACAAGGTAGAGGTCAGTTCATTTATGCAGCATTACTGCAAAAAGGAGTAGGATCACTTACTCTCAGGAGAGAAATTCAGGTAAATTTATTTTTGAACTTTCAAGTTATGTTCATTTGGCTTGTGAGATTCGTTTTGGCAGATATGTCTACCTGGTCTTCATGCTTTGTGTGCATGTGTGTGCACGAGTGTGTGTCCGTGTGTGTGTGCATGCACGCGTGTGCTAGGGAGAGAACCCAGGACCTTGTGTTTGCTAGGCAAGCACTGACTGTGACACATCTCCACCAGCTCAATGCATTTTTTTAAGTTGAAAACAATAGTTCATTTAATTTGAAATTACTCTTTGTTGTTACACCAGAGATATTTATCATGCTTTTGTCCTTTGGCCTCCTGCGTTACATAGAGTGTGTGAGTATGTTTGTGTTTACAAGCACAATTAAAAGCAAGTCTGTGAGGCTGTACCTTCTCAATCCCACAGCCAGAGAAAAATAATAATAGCACCAGCAAAGCCTTTCTATTGGAAACCATGAGGAGCAACTGTTACTTTGCCTTCGGTTCAAGCCAGGTTATTGGCAACATCTGTATTACTCAAGCAGATGAATAATTCTTACCAATGACAAGCCTATAAAGCCTTGCATTATAAACACCAAAAAACAGTTTTTAGGTTGAAGTTAAATTATTAAAAAGCAGTAAGGCGCCAATTTTCTCACGTTGGTTGAAAAACGTAGTATTTGTATTTGAAATCACTTCCCAGAACATTTTCTAAAGATAAAGAAAGTAGCCATGACCTACTTTGGAATGTTTTTAGCATTTCAAAAAAAAAAAAACCTCTGAAATTAAAGTATTCATCTAGAAGTATACAGTCTGTTTCATTTTGCATTTACCCCATTCATATTACAGTGATCAGATTTGCCAAATTTTAAAAACCTGTATTTTGATTTTCACAGGAAAACTGGAAACTTAGATTTTGGATCGGGGTGGCAGTGGATTATATTGCAAATGATGCCATGGAACCTGGACAGACTTCAACACACTATAAGCAATGATCAATTATGCTGTACATCTATTTGCACTTTTCATTTTAACTAACATATGCCCTAATTATAGCTGTAAATATATATATATATATATATACTATAAATATATGTAATATATACATATATGTAATAAACAATGGAAATGAACTGTTGTAACCAGTGGAAAGGCATATATCTAGGGCCTGTGGGTGGGAGAGTTTGTGGGTGAGTGGCTTTCAGCTGTTTCATGATCACTTACAAACTGCATGCAAGTTGTTTACATGTATTTTTGAGAAAATAATCCAACATGCTGATAGATGATCCATGTTAAAAGGCCTGGACCTTATCCAACAGAAAATACAATAAACAACTAGTGAAGAGGAGACACAAAACTTGATTTGTGCCTCATTCCCTTTTCCTTGTGCAGACTGGGGTGGTGCTGGTTTGTGAAAGATTGGAAACAGAAACTCAGTGAAGACAGTGCCATGTTGGTTCCTTCTGAGGGCTCTTCTGGCTTCCTAGTCCTTATTTTTCTTCTCTTTCCTTCTCTTTCTTTTCTTCTTTCAGCAAAGGAAATTTTGAATCTAGGGTCCTTTCACTAAGTTGGATCCTCAGCCATTTCTTATTTTTAATTTGAGACAGAATCTCACTAAGTGGTTTAACTGCCCGGATTGGACTTAAACTTGCAATCCCCCTACCTCAACTTCCTGTAGTTCTGGGAATCCAGGCCTGCGCCCCACACCTATCCTTTCTTTTTCTCAGAGGTCAGATGGACTCAGGCAGCTTCTGTGTCTGTAGGTTCCACCTGTGCTACCTGCATCGTGTGCTGTGACATAAGCTTTTCCCAAATGCCTCTCTGCTCAATGCCCCCAAAACAAGCAGACAGGCCCATTCTGTTTTAAGGATTTCTCACATGGAGGTAAGGACAAGGAGAATATATGAGGAAGAGTTCGTAAAATTTTCAGTTTTAAAAGAGTATCAATATAATTTATCAGGAGGAGCCTGGAAGTCATTTTATATCACAGCTTAAATCCCAATTTTGCCTCTTCCCTGCCATTAGGCAACTTCCTTAACTTTCTTAAACCTTAGTTTCCTCATGTGGAGAGCAGGATGACAATATTACCTATTAAATGAGGGTTATTATGAAAATTAAATAAAGTAATCACTTAGAGAGTTTCGTGATACCCCTGGAAAATAGAAAACACAATAAATGCTAATTTACTGTAGTCAAGATTACCCTATCACCCTCCACTGGTTCTTCATGTATGCAAGATGCAAACAAGATCTAAAGATAAAAATCATAGCACAGCCGGGCATGGCAGTGCACATGTGTAATCTTGGGAGGTCGAGGCAAGAGGATTGCCATGAGTTTGGGGCCAGCCTCAGTTACACAGTGAGCTCAAGTCCAGCCTGAACTACACAGTGAGACCTTGTCTCAAAAAACAAACAAACAAACATACTTGCAGAACTGGTACCATCTATGCTCAAGCAGACAACATACATTTCTGAGTAACACTAAACTAAATGCTACCTCCCTTAACATTCACTCAAAAGCATTTATTCAAAAAGAAATAAAGGAGTAAAAGCCTAGAACAAGGGCAGTGGCAGCAGGGTTAAAGGAAGACCATCTGGGTGGACACAGAAAAGGCAAAAATTAATTCTGCCCACAGCGAGCAGCAAATGGCAGGGCATAAGATCAAGCTGAGAAAAATCACAGTGAGATTTGCAGGCTGAATGTGGTCCATAGTGAAAAATCTAGACCTAGGTATTTATTAATACAGGCAAACAGGATCTGTCCTAAAATGATCATTGTTCTTATCATTCTGTTTCCCAAGAAGAAAGCTCTATCTTTGGTGAGAAGAATGAAATCTTCATATAGGAAAAAGTATCACAGCTGGATGGAAAGACACTTAGGAAAAAAAAAAAAAAGTAAGCAACAGAAGAATTTCCTCACAGACCATGGAAAGGTGGCTATTGTTATTTGCTCTCATTGTTCGCCATCATTTCCCGATGGGAACTGAAACCCCCTTTGCCCACAATCCCAAATTCTGTTGAAACTGACCAGGAAACACATAATTTTGAGATGAACTAATATCTGGTTAGAGACTGTGGAGAGCATTCCAATGTGACTGTATGGAAAATGTGTACTAGACAGGAACCAGACTCCATTCACAATGGAAATAACCTGCAACCAGAAATTGGTTGTCACTTCTTTATTTAAGCCTTTGACAGCTTGCCATCGCAGTGAAACGAAGCATAAGGGTGCCGACGAGCTTAGAAGGTCAAGCTAGCCCTGGGGCCCAGCATGCCTAGCTCCTGTCCGCCTCTACCTCAACAGTCCACCCCAAGTTCCAAACACATGGACCCAATACCAGGTCCTCAAGCGCAAAGTCTCTCCACCCTAAGGCTGCTCTGTCTGCCATGCCAGTGAGTCACTTCCAGGTCTCAGATCCAGTGTCCCTTAAACAAAGATGATTTCCCCAGCATCCCTAGCCAATCAGAATTAGTTCTCTCCCTTTATCAGTTCTGAGAGCTCCCTTTTCTTTTTGTTTAACCTTTATCAGACGTAGTACTTGTATTTTTATTATATCTATCTCCTACACCTGTCATAAATTATGAACAATGTACCTAGAGTTCACCACTCTGCTCCCTCCCTGCTCTACCTCACATAAAACAGACGCTCAAAACTTAAAGTTATGACTCAGTGATGAATGAATGTGAGAATACTGCAGTGTTGGAAACTGCTAACGCCTCAGTAATTGTCCCTTAGAGGATGCTCAGTGCAAAATTTTTCTTCTTGCCCCCAAATTGGTAACTGGCACCCAAAGTTGAGCACCATATTTTAAGGAAAGCTTCTAACTGAAAAAATACACCTTTCTAGAGTTTAAGTGATGGCCCTGTGCTGACAATGCAGACAGCAGCACTGAAAAAGGCTGGGGGGGGGGCGTGGGGGGCACCGACAGTGTAAACCAGGAGAGACACAGCACCTAGGGATTTGCACAAGAGGAAAGAAGCCTGCCAGCATCGGCCAGAGAAGATGCAATCATGAAATACCACCCTTTGAGGGGCATCCCCAGTCAACCTACCAGAAGAGTGGCTCTCCTTTCAGAACTGACTGGTCCACCCCAAGAGGTGGTGAGCAACATGGGCTAGAAGAACATGCTCTGATTCCATCTCCATGTGGGCTCTCCGAGCCCTGTCCAGCAGGAGGGAAGGGAGAGGTGAGACTGGAGTCAGACATGAAAACCAAGGAAGAGGAGGTCAGCTTCATAGTATATGAAAACATCTCAGATGCCATAGCTTTGGCCAAAAATTCTGTGAAGAGGGCAAAGTCAGTTGCAGTCTCACACATTTTGGTGAAGTGATTGGAGAAAATTAAAGTTACCTTTTGATTGGGTTGAGCTGCTTGACCTTCTTGGCAGGAACACTACTGACTAATACTTCTCAAATGTTCTTGGTCTCATAAACTCTTTAACCTCTTACAGTTCACTGAAAACCCAGGATCTGTATATGGTTTCTATCAATTGATATTTGTAGTATTAAAATTAAAACTAAAAAATTTTTAGATTTATTAACCCATTTAAAAATTGTTTTAAAAAAACATGTTCATGAAAAATAAATATTTTCTCCAAAACAAAAATAGTTAAAGAGCAGCTGTTTTTTTTTTTTCACTCATTTGCAAATAGTTTTAATTGCCAGCTGAAAAGGAATTAACTGGGATTGTCCTTCCGCCTTCAGTTTGTTACGCTGTGTTGCCTTTATCTAAATACATGAGGAAAATGAGGCCTCACATACACTTGTAGCTGGTAGGAGGAGAAACATTTCGCGGTTTTCTGAGTGCGCTGGATCGTTGATACAGCACCAAAACTGCGTAAAGGGTAAATTCTCCGAGGTGAGAGGCAATTTTTGTGAGCTCTGCAGCTGTAGTAAGCTTTCCTTCCACACCCCATCACGGCACAGGCCCTGGTCTCTGTGTCCCACATGGCTCTGCTCATGTCTGATCTGCAGCTCTGCACATCGGTCATCTGGAAAACACTGCTTCCCTGAGTCATGGACACTTTCCAAATGCTCGCCCATGTCCAACAACAACAACAAAGTCACATTCATCAGTATGGCCCCCAATCTCATTGAAAAAGCCATTAAGTGCTGCTGAAAACCTCATGTGGGGACAGAGGTAAGATTTCCAAAAGTGTGTTGTGTGTTTGAAAGCTCAGATCTTATCAACCAAAAACAAGATGATCGGTTTTTTTTTTTTTCTGGAAATGACACTCACTTCAAACTTGTGGAGGAACCAATGCCTTCCAGATACCATTGGATCTGAAGACACTGTAGGTTTGAAGCCAGCGATTCTAAAGGAGAGCAATTCTAAAGGAGAGCTACGGAAACAAGCAGGCAGCATAGCTCACAATTCCCACAGTCTCACAGTCATGGTTCCTTGGGACAACCAGAAGTTTGGCTTGCAGTGTGGCGCTCTCCAAATAGTCACTGTTTTTTTTTCTATTTTAAAAAGTCACACGCTCAACAGTTAAGAGTAAATGTAAGTAATACCTTTCAGTGCTTCATCAATACATTCTTAATTCTAGAATGGTGTCAGGGTTTCACCATGAGCGCACACTGGTAAAGAACACAATGATCTAACACCGTGTGGAGTCCAAGCCTTGATTTCCATTCCAGCACCAGCAGGGTGGCCCCGCCGTGCTTTTACTCTCAATGCAAATGTCAACCCAGCAAAAAAAAAAAGTGAATAGCATCAGATGTTATCGTGAAAAATAACTGTGACTTTGTGGATACTTGGCAATAGTCTTGGGAACCTCAGTAGTTCACAAACCAAATTTTGAAACCCATCACTCCATAACAATTCTAAAAACATATATGTCACAAATAAAAGGAAATCAAACATTTCTTTGTGGCTACACAACTCATAGCAATTTACATGAGTCCAATACAAGAATATATTAACACTTTTAACTGACCCACTTTCTGTAGAAGTTGGCATTTTACCTGAAACCACAGGTCTGGACTTACGATTTGTCCTACTCTCAGGCTCTGAGGTCTGAAAAGTGGTGACAAGAAGCTTTAAGGAAAAGACTAGCAGACTTTTAAAGAGTTCACTTATACCCAGACGCAGACAGGTTTTAGCATTTCATGAAATATAAATTAGCTCAATGCCTTAGTGTTGCATTATTCACTTCGTTTTCGAAGTTCGGCCTTCAGTGTCTTTCAGTCTGTCTTCAGTCTGCTGAAGCTGGGGGACATTTAAACCCAGGGAATTTATCACAGTATCCCAGACTCGAGTGTCTATAGCATCAGCCCAGGATGGCTATCATCATCTCTTATTTATTGCACCTTCTCAAAATTCTCTTCTTTCACACATTAACATGTGTTTTTCAACTGTGTGTTGTAACTTTCACATATATCTTATGCTCTAAGATGCTATTCTATTTTTCTGCTTTGTATAATAACAGACTGTCACTTGCTGATGGTAGTCACTGCTACCATCAGAGCTAGGATATTTTCTTTCACTCAAGTATACACTGTAGCATATCTAACAAGACAGCTCTAGGTTTTATGCAAAACACAGCTACCATTTCTCTCCTATTCCTGGCAGAGTTACCTAAAATGTTTCTCTTCCTATGAAAAACATTTTTCTCTATGAATTCATTTTTTCATAGAAAAATCAAAGCTGCTATTATATGTGAAGTCTTACAGACATGAATAATCCAATAAGCCTCCTGGTCAGAAAGAAACAAAACCCCATAATAGCTTTGTATACAGAAAGGTGACCTCTAGGCAGATAGGAGTAATTCAAAATATAACTAATCATTTTAGTCTTGCACCAAAACAAATTTCCCTACTACCTGGAAAGTGACATATCTTAGATTTCTAAAGTATAAGTTAAAAATATGTGCAAATTATTTCTAATAAAAATAATACCTCAATTTTCTATGAAAATTATTTTCCCAACCTGGCACTCTCCTCATCCTTAGAATTGTGTACATTAAAATTTACTTACCGAAATGAAATTCTAAAATTGCTATTATGTCCCTTATACCAAAAGGTCATAAAATGTATTTTCAAAGGGCAGATAGCTATGATACACTATTATTGATGTAGTTTAGGGATTCAGAATGTAGAATATAATTCACAGAGCAACTGAATTCAACCTTTAGGGTTGAATCTATCAAATCCTGTGCCTCTGAAATCAAACTGATATACTTAAAATACCCCCAGAACACCCAGAATAAATCATTCTTATTTTGAGATTCTTATGGGACGGATTTTGTCCCAGCAATGGAAAGATAACTGATATAATTTTCTTAACTCAGTCAACTGGCTCATATATGAATCTCCTCCATTTATTTATGGGACAGTTTGAGGTAAGTTCTTACTTTTAACAATCAAATTTACACTATTTGTTGGGTCGTATAGAAAGATAGTCTTTTATCTCACCTTCTAAGAGTTTTTAAGTTTAACTTTGTCATTTATAACTCACTGAAGAATGATTTTATGATGTGAAGGAATCAAAATTCATTCTTGTTTATATGGATATATTATATCATTAATAAACCTTTTTAAAAAAGCTGTCCCGCCCCAGGTCCATACACCTGCAGGTCTGTAACCAGGAACCCTCCCATTACTGAGCCCCTCTTCTACACTCCTGTGTGAATACCACGCCACCTTTGAATTTAGACTTTACGGTACGTCTTGGTGACAGTGACTGGTAGGAAAAGCATCCCACATACCACCAGATTCCTGGCGGCTCTTGGCAGCACTTTGTGGGTGTTTATAAACATAAACACACTGGAGAGAAGAGGCATCTTTGTAACCCTGAGTTGTCCCCTGTACCATCAGGGCATCACTCTGCACTTAACTGTGCCTCTGAAGTGTCATACTCTTCTGTGCATAAATTTTGAAAATTTTAGCCAAAAACTGAAAGCCTTTACCTTAAAATCAGGCACGAAACAAGGATGTCCCTTATCACCACTCCTATTCAACATAGTGCTGGAAATATTAGCCAGAGCAATTAGACAAGAGAGAGAAATAAAGGAGTAAAATAGGAAAAGAAGAAGTTAAATTCTCATTATTTGCAGATGACATGATACTCTACATAGAAGACCCCCAAAACTCCATTGAAAGACTCCTAGATATAATAAATTCAGCAATGTAGCTGGATACAAAGTCAATACTCAAAAATCAATAGCATTCCTATACACTAACAACAAAATCACTGTGAAATAAGAGAAGCCACATCCTTTAAATAGCATCCAAAAAAATGAAATACTTATGAGTTAATCTAACAAAAGAAGTAAAAGATCTATACAGGGAAAATTATAATACCCTGAAAAAAAATCGAAGAGGACCTCAGAAAATGGAAAGACATCCCTTGTTCATGGATAGGAAGAATAAATATTGTGAAAATGGCCATTCTCCCAAAATTGTTATACAGATTCAATGCAATCCCAATGAAAATACCACTAATATACCTCATAGATCTAGAGAAGTCACTCCTAAAATTCATCTGGAAACAGAAGAGACCTAGAATAGCAAAGGAAATTCTAAGTAGCCAAGGCAAGGCAGGAGGCATCACAATCCCTGACTTGAAGTTATACTACAAAGCTACTGTAATAAAATCAACATGGTACTGGAATAAAAACAGACCTGAAGATCAGTGGAATAGATTAGAAGATACAACCAGCCACCTTATCTTTGATAAAGGGGCCAAGCATGTTCACTGGAAGAACGACAGTCTCTTTAACAAATGGTGCTGGAAAAACTGGCTCTCCATATGCTGAAAACTAAAACTAGACCCATGCCTATCACCATGTATTAAACTAAAATCTAAATGTATCAAAGATCTAAATATTAAAACAGAAACACTAAATCTGTTGGAAGACAAAGTAGGTAAAAATCTTGAAGACATAGGGGTTGGTAAAGAATTCATGAACAAGAATCAAAAGGCACAGGAAACACTTCCCAGAATCAGTAACTGGGATCACATCTTATTAAAGAGTTTCTGCATGTTGAAAGAAATCTCCAGCAGAGTGAAAAGAAAATCCACAAACTGGGAAAAAATCCTAGTCAACTGTCCCTCAGACAAAGACTTCTGTCTAGAACACAAAAAGAATTTTTAAAAAATCAGACCCCCAAAATTCAAAGACCCAATCCAAAAATGGGCATCCGAGATGAACACACAGTTCTCAGAGGAAGAAATACAAATGGCAAATAAATACATGGAAAAATGTTCATCATCATTGGTCATTAGAGAAATGCAAAGTAAAACCACACTGAGATTCCATCTCCCTCCAGAAAGAATGGCCAGGATCAAGAAAACTACCAACAACAAATGCTGAAGAGGCTGTGGGGAAAAAGGAACTCTTCTGCACTGTTGGTGGGAGTGCAGACTGGTGCAACCACTGTGGAGGTCAGTCTGGAGATTCCTCAAAAAGCTGGGACTGGAAGTCCCATTTGACCCAGTATTTCACTCCTAGACATATTCCCAGAAGAACTGAAAACATCATACCACAGTGATATATGTGCACCCATGTTTATAGCAGCACAATTTGTAATAGCCAGATCTTGGAAACAACCTAAGTGCCCATCAACTGAAGAATGGATAAAAAAGTTGTGGCATTTTTATACAATGGAGTACTACTCAGCTATAAAGAATGATCACATTGAGATATTTATAAATAAATGGATGCAATTTGAGACCATACTCATGAGCGAAATAAATCAAACTCACATGTATAAATACTGTATAGTCTCCCTAGTATAAGAAATGGTAAGAGTACAGAAGACTTTATGGTAATCATGATTCCCCATTACATTGCTTTGAAGACTTATAATGTTTTGATTCATTAGTTGGAATGGTTTTATTCTATTTTGTTTGACCTTATTATGTGTGATGATATAAACAGCTACTTTGAAGAAAACAAGACATTATGGCAGCCATTGCTGATTTAATATCATCTTGCTTTGAAGTCCTAACATGCTTTTGTTCTTCTATTTCCATTGTTCTATCATGTTGCGTCTTATTGGATTTTAATATGTGTGATAGAATAAACAAATTTTTATGGAAAATGAAACATTATAGTAGCCATTGTTCATCTTGTTATTTGGTTCAGAATGCCTTGTAATACTTTCATTCTCTTGAATGGTTTTATACTATTTTGTTATGTTTGATATTATTGTGTGTGAAGCTATGCCCAACTATTTCAAAGAGACATTATAGTAGCTACTGTTAACATCCAGTTGTCTTGTTGTGAAGTGCTGTGTTGCTTACATTGTTCTGTTCTGATCTGCTTTGTTCTGTCCTCTTTTGTTTTATTCTTTTTAAAATAAAATTTAAAAAATAAATAAAAATAAATTTTGAACATTTTATTACATTTCTATCTAGTATGGTCTCTATTGCTATTATAAATTGGGTTTTAAAAGTTTGCTTTAAGTTAGAATTTCTGTTGGTTGCTGATCTCTAGAACGCTCCTGATTTTCATATACAGATCTTGCAGCCAGCTACGCAGTGCTGAGAGCTCTGCTACCTCTTCTGTAGATTCCTCTTGGGACTCCATGCAGACACAATCACGTCATAGGTGAATGATGACAAATGTTTCTTTTTTTCAATCCTTAGCTTCTTTCTTCTTGTCTTACAATGCTGACCAAAGTGTCCATTGTGAGATTTTTAAAAGGTAGTGGCAGAAGTATTTCTGACTTCTGATTTTTAAGGAAATGCTTTTAATTTTCCCCACTAATAATAAATAATAATTACTATAGATTTGGGTAAATATCTGTAAAGAAGTTGTCTGTTTTCTAAGAGTGTTTTTCTTTTCTTAATTTAAACAGCTTTATTAACTTTGCACGCCCTATAGCCAGGGAGACAGCTCAGCGGCACAGCACCTGCTGGCAAGCCCAAGGCTGTGAGTTTGATTCCTGATCCAAAAAACAGTGATAATTGTAGATTTTCACAGTATCGCCACCTCAAGTTGTATGTGTTACTCAGCTGTCCATTACTGTAACACAATACCTGAGATAATCAATTTATAAAGAGAAAAGGTCTGTTTTGGCTCATGATTTTCGAAGTTCCACTCCATCATCAATTGAGCCTGCTGCTCTGGGCTTGTGCTAGAGAGCACGTGCGGCAGGTACACGTGGCAGAGGAAAACTGCTCACCTCGCAGAAGCAAGGAAGCAAAAGAGTGAGGAAGCACAGATGGGGGTCGCAGCCCCCTTTACTCACGCAAAGACCTAGGACTTCCCATTTGGCCCCACCTTTTAAAGGTGCATTAAGGTGACCTAAGACCTCCTATTTGGCCTCCAAAACCTAGTGCAAAGGCTCACTGGAGGTGAAGTCTTTTACACCCAGACCCTTGGGGACACCTTTTCCAAACCACGGCAATAGACTTTTTGCAGCTTTCTGCTGGCTCCCATTTCCTAACGCTTTCGTTTCTGCTTTCATGAGTTCAGATTGCCCTGTAATTTTCATGACTTGCACTGATTTTGTCCGGTTCTGTTGTCACAGTCATACCAAGTCCCATGGAATGAGCAACGCGTGTCTTCTTCACTGTTTCCTAGAACAATCTGCAGACAACTGGAAAGTCCTGCGCCTTGAAAGCTGGGGAGAACTGAGTGCCACCTGAGCCGGGTGCTTTCCTTGTCTCCTTGGCAATTCTGTAAGTTGTATTTTTCTAGAAATTCCCACACGCCACCTACGTGTTTCAATTAACCGCAGTAAAGTTTTTGACAGTATCCTTTAGCAATGCTTGAATCTCTCCTGGCTCTGGGGTTACGGCCCTGTTTCCTTTTCTAATACTGTGTTTTTATACCTTCTTCCCTTCCCTCGATCTAGCCAGAAGATTCTCCATTTCCTTCTTCCTTTTAAAGAACCAACTTTGGGGCTGGGATTTAGCTCAGTGGCATAAGTGCCTGCCTTGCAAGCACAAGGTCATGAGTTCGATCCCTGGTACCGATAAAGAAAAAAAAAATGAAATTGTTAAAGAACGAACTTTTGGCTTCAACGGGCCTTTTTATCTTCTATTGCACCAATACCTGCACCCACCGATCCTATTTCTGTGCCATAATACAACCGTCACACAACAATGACCAAACCTTCTGAATTAGGAGACACTAGATTTACACAGGATTTCACAAAGTTCTGACAGGTACATTAAGTTACAAAAATTTCGAAAATGTCACATATGTTCAAAACCACAAATTAAGAAACGTGTCTTTAAAGCATCAAGGACACAAAAGAGATACAAGACACACTCAGCTGCTGTTTGCTGAAAGTCTCTACCGTATTCAATAGAGGAACAGACAAGAAACCACTGATGTTAATTAATGACAACTGTGTTTTTCAATGATCTCAGCAGGAAAATAAAACATACCTGTGAGGAAAAGGAAATGAAAACTAGGGGAAGGAAAGAAACTCTGCACATGTCCCCTCTACTTCGTGTCCTATTTTCAGCCTCAGAATTCAGTACTGTGAGGAAAGTATATTTTAATAGTGAAAAGTGAAATTACTCATTAGTCTTGATGACAACTGGAAAGAAGGTTAAACCATGGAATCAGTGTCATTTCTCAGAGATTTTAAACAGTAAAAACATGTTTATCTCACTGGAACGAAAAACTACAATTTAGCTGGATCTTCCGTATGCATAATGCTGTGTATCTTTTCTGACAGGATCTTTTGAGACTTAATATTTGTACCTATGAATAGGGTATGGCATAATTTGATAGTGTACAATGTGTAATGCAGCAATCAGAGTAATAAGTATGTCATCTCCCCAAGCATTAATCATTTCTATGTGACAAGTATACTGTTAATTTTTTGCTTGAGGCCAGACTTTTTAAGCATACTGCATTTGAAACTTGGCAGGCAAGTTAAGTATTTTGTGGAATCATCACATAAACAAACCATTTGTAACGAGGCCACATCTTCCGTGCAAATGTGAATGATGACATCAAGTGCATGCACTTCTATGCTTTTATTCATTCCTTGTGTCATTTCTTTCCACACAACGGGCTTTCCATGGCTGGGTTCTACCTTTGCTCTCTGGCTTGTCTCACTGGTGACTGGTGAGATGTGCCAAGCATCTTGCAGTGTAGGTGATTCCGCTTCATCCTACACCATGACTTGTTCCCAGGATGCACTCAATAACTTTGCCAAAGTCCTCAGTATCCCAGCAGAATAAGGCCCCACCACTGCCAGCTCCCAGGCAGTGCAACACCCTTTACCAACCCACAGAGAGGGTGACGTCACAGACTTGGGCACCACGTTTTCTAAAAGTTGCAAGAAACCAAATCAAATTGTCCTGTGAATTTCAAGAGTATAATTTTGCCAAAATGCAATTTAGGACCTCGACATACCACAGATCTTTAAAATCTGGTGATGATAAATAAATCACTAGGTAAAATCTATGATTTAGAAATAGGTACTCTGGAACTGCATCCAAAATCTTCAAAAAGTTAGACATGATTCAACTCTATTCAATCTGCTCGCACTGCTGATTTATATAGGAAGGTTAAACAGCTCACACAGCACATGGAGTCTCATTTCACTCTAGACACTCTCTTGCCCTAGACGTGCATGTATTACATTTCCACCTCTAAAGCAGCTACTGTGGAGATATCAAGACCTCTGCTAACTCAAACTATGTATGTGTAACACATAACCATCAATAAGTAGCAGCAGAAAACATTTCCTAGCTAGAATGAAGTATCTTTCGTCAGGTTCCAAAGAATATAAATCTAATAAAACCAATGAACTTAATATTCAAAAACTATTTTGTCCACTACAAAAAAATTAATCCACTTATACTCCTCATTGTCCTCCATTATCTAATAACACATTTGCCAAAAAATAAGTCAGACTAGCAATATTTTCAATTTCTTCTAATCACTGCCAACTGGTACTTTATTCAAATAGTTATTTCTTTTGTTGAGTAAATGAATGTGGCACTTTCAAACTACTAATAGTAATTATTCCACTAACAAACACTGTCTGCTATAATCAGACTACATTCTAAGCATTATGGATTAGCCTTTTTTAATCTTTTCAACAACACCATGACTACTGTGATTTGCCTATATGTCATGGGTATGGTTGACATGAAATTACATTTCTGAGTAGGCTTTTTTTTTTTCCTCTTTGGTAATAAAACGCAAGTTAAAAGAGGGGAAGATGGCAGCAGGAGCTCCTTCACAAAAGGAGAGGGCCACCAGATGGGGGCGCTGCTGAAATAGTGCTATTGTCCTGCTAAGTTAAATATAGCAGAAACTCTAGAGATACAGATCAGGGCTCAGCTTCAATGGGTGAGTGCTTATGGAAAAAAAAGAAAAAAGAAAATGAAAGAACCCACGGGAAAGAAATAAGGAGACCCATTATTATAATAATATCCATTCAACAATGTACTAGAGGTCTTAGATGGGCAAAAAAGCAAAAATAGATAAACACATGTAATATAAGAAATAAAAATGTCATTGTTGATGTTAAATAAATTTTAAAGATGGTCATAAAAGTTCTGATGACACTGTAAATGTAACAGTATATTTCTTTGCATGTACCAGGAGCAAACAATTATAAAATCCTACCCGGAAAAACTGCATGAAAGAAGTACAAGCTCTAGAAAAAGAATATTATAAAAGTATTCCTGAGAAAAAATAGAAATGTAAATAGGAAAATGTACTATGCTGGTGAGTTATAAGATTCAAGAAGGTAAAGATATCTATTCTACCCAAATTAAACAATGACTCCAATGCAGTCTCACATAAACAGGTTTTCTATAGGTGATGCACCGTGGCACAAACACAGGACAGACGCACAGAAACAATGGACCTAGTGAGGAAGCTGGCTCTACAGAGCTGTGAAGAGAAGGCCTTGCCTTAAGTGGTAATGCAACCGAGTAGCCAGGTAGAAACCAATCCCTATCTCACACCATAAACAAAAATAAACTCAGAGTAGACTACAGATCCACATGTGAAAGGTAAAAAGAAAAAACTTGTAGAATTCAAAACAGGAACATATGTTCATGACCTGCAGGTATACACTGTTTTGCTCATCATAAAGGAAAAAGTTAACTAACTGTTCCATGTTATAATTCAGATCAAAAATTCACCAAAATTTCAGTTTAAAAAAAGCTACAGAGGGGTTTAGGGTGCATCTTTTTAGTACAGCCCTTGCCTAGCAGGTGCTGGCTTCTCAGCCCTGGCACTACCCACATTCAGCGGGACCCTTCTTTGTTGTACAAGGTTGCCCTGGACATTGCAGAAGGTTTAGCAGCATCCCTTGGGCTTCGGCCCATCAAATGTCACAGTGATGCCCTCTTCAAGTTACGACAATCAAAAATGCCTCTAGATGTTGCCAAATGATGAGGGGTGAGGGTGGGGAGCACAAAAATGTTCTCCACTTGAAAACCACACTCTAAAGTGGGGGGCCTGGGTACACAAGGCTGCCAATCAGCTTTTAAACACTCAGCATAAAATACAGGCAGAGGACCAAACATCAGCAGACATCTGACAAAAGGCTCTAATAAGAGAAACAACAATCAGACAAGTCTCAGAGTAATGAGAACAACATGAAGAGAATTTAAAACTCAGCCCACACCATTCTCCTGAGCATCCACCAACAAGGAGAATGGCCTGAGATTAAAAGGCCAGAACTTGAGTCTGACCAGCTGGGCTCAAGGCCAACTCCATCGCCTCACTGGTTCTGTAGTAAAGTCTTATTCTTCTATTTTAACAATGGAGGTGAAGATTTGTAAGTATTTCCTAGGGCTGCAGGAAGAACAAAATAAGGCGCTTGGGACTTTGGAGCATACATGGGACACAGTAACAGGCGAATAAATGAGGTGTTTTTGCTTTAATTATCCTCAGATTCTAGAGTATATCCATGGAGTGAAAGGAGAATGTTATGAAAAAGGAACAGACACTTCTCCTAAACTTACTGCAATTAAAACTCTGACACCATAGTGTGTTTTGTTTTGTTTTTTTAAATAAATAGAAAGATGCAAAGCAAAAGTCTCAGGAAATCTTTCAGAAAGCAAAAGCAGAAGGAGACGAGTAATGCAGACACCGATACCCACCTAAGAGAACTTCTGGAAAGACTGAAATGAAAGATGAGGGAAGGAAATCAGAGGGACGATGGGAGAGCTGAAGAACACAAGTAACCTGGGCGCAGACAGGGGACCCTCACGCCCATACTAACCCGGCCACTGCAACTCTCTCTACCCACCCGGTCCTCTGGCAACCTTCAGGTCTCACTTAACTAACTTGGTGGTCGCTTCTTCAGCAACACTTTGCAGAATCTCAGCAAATACCCCCTTCTCTGCCCCTGATAGACTTCAAGCACCAAAAACCTGTCCACATTTCATACATAAATTTATACTTATTCAAGGGACTGAGTATTGATTCCAGGAGCCCGGCTAATGATTATCACGTCTGTTTCTTACTATTGTCTCTCCATCACCTAACACAATATATGATAAGCATTTAAATACATTTTATGTGAGACATATATAAAAATCACCAATTCTTTGGAAACATAATACATTATTAATCATAAATACCTCCACCACAAAGTTCCACAGCTCTTTACATGACATAATAAAACTTTACAAGTTTTTATACCATTTTGGTTTGAATTGGCTTCTTTTATTTTTAACCCATCAGTGACAAAATTTACAAGTTCCCCAAGGAGGGCTCGGACTTCCTAAAGGCATGAGCTCCATCTAGTGGAAGTGTGTAAGATTAAAAAACTCAAGCTGGGGACCAGCCAGCCAGATTGAAATGGGATGACAAGGTTACACATCAACTTTGTCAAGCGATGAAAATCAAATTTTCATCATTTATATAACTTATACAATATCTAAAATAAATAAAAATCAATTTATCAATAAATATCAAAACTAAAATTTATTTTTAAAGTTGTCCATTTGTCCCATCTGATGTAGCTTTTAACTGAATGAAACACAGAAATGAAAATAAGAGAAAAAAGCAGTTAGAGATGTTGTGCTTCCAAAATGCAAAATGAAGTTATAATTAAAACATTGATTGCATATGAAAAAATAAGATTTTGACAGAAAAGGCCACTCTTCTAATTAGCAAAGCATTATGAGGTGGGCGTGTGTGTGTGTGTGTGTGCTAGTTTGATACTTACGGGTTTAGCTTGATATGCAAAAGTTACCATGTGAAATCTAGTAACAAACAATGGGGTATAAGAATATTTTGTCTTCCATTTGATTACTGATAAAAAGCAAACAAACCTCACAGGCACGGCCTAGGATGGCACACTCCTGTGCTACACACTCAACCGTAGGTCAGGTGTGACAGCTGGCAATCACACTGCCCTACCTCCAGCTGGACCTCGCACTTAGGGAGCTCTTGTCTATCAAAGAAGAACATGTGGAGGTTATACAGTTCTGACCAGAAAATGAGACATTCACTTTTACAATGCAAACATCAGATTGATTGCGACCTCTGAAATGTGACTGGCCTGTGGAACGCCAAGGGTTGCATGTATTTTAACTTTTGCACCACTCAGCTGTCCTTGAAGAAGTGTACCCTAAAGATGCGTGCTAGAATTAGGTACATTAAACTGTGGTGACAAACAGCTCCTCGCAGCGGCTCATAACAAAGCTTCCATTCTCACTGATGCCCTGGCCACCGGCTGTTCTCAAGGAACGCTGCTCAGACGCAGGTGGAGACGGCTCCCACCGCCCCACACGCCCCACACCGTGGCGAGCGCTGTACTGCAGCTCAGGGGAAAAAGCCTGCTGGCCCTGAGGGCTCTGCCCACAGTGTACACTCACTCTCAGACTTCAGTCACTATACAGACCGCGTGGCCATACTAACACCACGGGCCAGGAACACCCAGTTCTACACGGACTACTACACGGGCTACTGCTGGATGCATGGCTGAGTGGGTGCACGGACGAGTGAGCCGGTGGGTGAGCGCCTGCATAAAATGTTTTCATTCACAGTAGGTCATCTGAATTTAATTTTTACTTCAGATATACAAAACTTCACTTTTAGGTTTTGGGGGTGATGTGTGCGTGTGCATATGTGCTATACCCAAGGCCTTTCCCTTTAGCTACACCCCCAGCCTGTTTTTTAATGTTATTTTGAGACAGGAGCTCTAAGTTGCTCTGTTACCCAAGTTGGGCTCAAACTTGCGACCCTTCTGCCTCGGCCTGCTGGAATGCCGAGATTACCAGCATGCCCCACACCTAGCTCATCTTTAGGTTTCTTAATAAGAAATTAAGTTAATGCCTTATTTATATAATTACAATAAAGCATGTAAAGCATTAAAGTATTTTGACTGTTTCAGAATTTTAAAAAAGTTTTTGAAAATATTAAAGATCTTTTAAACATTTGGGAAAGTAGAAATAGTTTATGAAATTAATAAAAAATGAACTGTGCAGCATAGACTAGAACAGGAGGTTTCTCCTGTCTCCCTTCTCAAGCAATAACTCTTGAACACCTACTACAATCCTTGCAATATGGTTACATAGGGATTAAATTATATATAGATCCTGCCCTAGAGAACGCTGCTTAATGAACAGCTATATCCATCATTACGTAGGTGATAAAAATACACTACATTTATGCATACAACCCATCAGGAATACGGAGTCGGTGCAGATGGTGCCAGAGGGCCCATCTAGAGCAACTAAGTGAAAATAATTGGAGCTCAGTCTCGGCCGAGGGCAATGGACAACTCAGCCTCTGATCCACGCCCTCCAAGACATACACGAAGCTGAAGGGTTTGTGTCTATAAAGATGCTTTTGCTTCTCTGTCTACAGCAGAGACTTTTCATGTGGATGTATGTTTTAAAGCTCAGGATACATTAACAGAAAGCACAGTCAGCACTATAAACAAAGATCCAGTATCAGAATATGTAGAGTAATTCCTATGAATCAATTTTTTTAAAAAGGCAAATAATCAAATTGGGGGCACAGGGTAGGTCAAAGATACAAAACAGAAACCAAACGGTCCACAAATAGATGTTTAACTTCTAATATTCAGGTAAACTGAAAGCTAGGAGATAATATTTAATAAAGCAATCCTGTTGGCAAAAATCAAAGGCAAACAGTTCCAAGGGCTGGTATGGATGTGAGGTCCCTGGGACTCTCAGACCGTGCCACAGTACGGCAAGAATAGCAATACGGCAACAACTAGCGAGACTGTGCATGTCTGTGGTCTGGCAGCTCCATCCTTGGGAGTGGCTCTTAGAGAAGTGAGCCTATATGTACACCGGGGAATCCACACAGAAGTTACTGACTGCCTTGCTTCTAATAGTGATCTGGAAATAAACATGGTTTCCAGACACAGGACTCTTGTGCCTGCGACACAATTCTCAATGTAACTATCCATTAAAAACAACAACAACAACAAATCACTGGTAATCTAGTCACATGATGCCACAGACAGCAATGGTGAGGAATGAATTAGAGCCCTTTCTATCACTAGAAATAAATCTAAACAAATATTTTTTCAAACAACAGGCTACAGGAAAAAAAATGAATGTGTTAAGTATGATTCTACTTTAAAAGGTTATAAAACATGCAAAACAACACACAGTGTTCATGAATATAAACTCAAATTGAAAGGTATTTCCAGCATTTGAAAGAAAGGCAAGGGAACAAGAGTGAATGTTTAGACTTCAAGTCATGATATTTTACCCCTTAAACTATAGACTGAATTTAATATGTTTTTCTTATTTTTAATGCCCTAAAATACATTTTTAAGGAAAGGAAAAATTAGAAAACACATTTAGCCAACTCGAGAATTTCTTCAAAAATTTCGGATTATAGGCTTTATTAACTGTGCTGCAATTTTAAACAGAATAAAAAAAAAGGCAAGAACAAGTTTAATAAAGCAAGAAAATACTGTTCTGAAAAACAGCAATACAGCCAAAGGGATATTGAAAAGAATGGTACAAATGTTGGAGCACAGCCTTGGACATCACTAGCAAAAAGAAAACAAACTGAAGATCATGAGGATACTAAGACTCATCCTCATCATAATAACTGCCATATGTGAGACACTAGAGGACACTTCAGACATTAATTCAACCATCATGACAGGCACTTAGGGAAGAGTCTACCAATATCCCTATTTCATACATATTGCAAGGAAGGCTCTGTAAAGTGAAATAGTCAATAATGAGATGGTGTGATTCTTTTCTTATTCTTGGCACATTCAGAATTGGAGCCACGCCATGTGCCTCTCTACCTGGGCTGCGGATAGAGAGGCCTCTGGCAGAGCAAGGAACTTGGGTTCCTGGACCCAGAGAGGGACCCTCAGTGGACCTAGCTGTCCATAACCAAGGTGACCAGAAGATCAGAAGGAAGTGACCACGAGATGAAGAGAAAAAGAATGGAGACAGCCCCAGGTACCAAACTGGTGTGACTATCTATCCTACCTGCGTGTTCTCCCTGGAAATGACCTTATCTCCGCCAGCCACAGGATGGACTCCCTTTCATTCATTTCATGGTTATTAGCCACAGGTCTAAAGTACTAACTAAACTTCAGGAAATCGGATCTGGTCCTTCTGCCCAGATCAAACAGAGTTGACACAGGAACTTTACTTGTAATTCTAATTTGATCCAGAGAAGTAGAAATGCAAATATACATTTCCTTTAGGCAGTCACTCCATGGAGCAAGCTGCCAGCTCCTGAGGAGGCAGGAGAGGACAGGTCCACTGCTGGGATGAGGTCTACAGAGGCCAGATACCTCTCTACTGGAATTCTTAGTCTGAGGCCAGGGAGTGGCAGGAATTGCCGGTGCTATGGGAGCAAGTGCTACAGACTTCCTGATGCTGTGCGCTGTAACAAACAAGCTGTTCTTCAGGCAGCTCTATCTCTAGGGGAGAAACTTGTGTTCACAGAGCATACAGATTCCCTATTATTAAATTATGCTTAAATACAAATGTAAATGCTTATCCCACAGCTGAGCTTCTTTAAGTCATCTAAACACAACCACTCGCAAAAGGCACCGTTCCGCTATTAACCACAGGGCAGGCAGGAAGACACAGCTCCGGTATTCCAGTACTTCCAACCCCGGCTGCTCTCGTCCTGAACGAGACCTCTAAACAGGGCTACATATGGCCACTGTTTTCAGAGGGTGAATTACAAAGGCAACAATTTACTTAGGGCCTTAGGAATTCATATTTTCAGCAGACTGTACATGTTTCTGTGCCTGAAAAAATGTAAACTATAACGTAAGCAATAACTCTGTCTGGCTTCTCCACCAGAGCTGGCTGGACAATTACCTTTGATTAGCCAAGGAGCACCACCAGCTGTGGAGACCCACAGAGCCACACTGGCAGACAGGTGGCCAGGGATCATTCACAAGGTCTGGCTGTCTCTCTTTTTCCTCTTGCCCCAAGCAAATGATCTTTCAGAGGCAAGTAACAGAGCCTCCCCTAGGGGTTCACTCCCGGAACACAACACCACCTCTCCCTTCCACAATCTGTTTCCAAAGAGCCCTAGACTGGCGAACAGGTTACAAAATATTCTCTGAGTCCAATTCACAACTATGTAAATAATCACTTTCCACCCAGTGTGATGCTTTTCATTGCTTGTAGATTAAAAGAGAGGAACTTAAGTGACTGAACAGAGATTATAAAGCCACTGCTCGCTAAAATTCTCTGTTTTAATACTTTGACAAATCAACCATACTGATACTGAAAATAATTACTTCCCGAGAAAATTTCATGGCATTGTTTTTAAGAAAATTCAAACTGTTAAAAGAGTAAGATGAAGCATCACCTTCTGATTGCTTTTTCATTTTCTAACGTATCCCGTTGGAGATATAAAATATTCAAAGTCTATTCAAAGTCACAAGCTTCATTATATGCGTCTGCTCAGGATTTATTTAGATTCAAGCCTAAGAACATTTGCTTTCAGGATTAGTTTAAATTCTAGAATGCTAAAAACTTTACAAATTCATACTAATATGGAGAATCAAAACAAACTCCTACCAACTTATCCCTCGTGCCTTCTTTTTAATAGCAACTAATATTCCCATGGCTTCATATTTCATTAAAAACAAAATTTCAGAAAATGTTTAAAAAGAGAAGCAGGGTAACTTGAGCTGCAAGCGTAATTACTGACACTAAGATGTCTTCCTTTGAAATTAAGGATAAATAAAACTAAAAATGTGTCATACCTCAAAATGTTCATCTTTATAAAGGTAAAAAAAAAAAGAGAACTGAGAAATTATCATGGCACTTCGAGTGCCACCTGAGGTCAGTTATGTGACCTACTGTGCTTAATAGCAAATGGATAAAGAAAATAAAGCACCTGTTTATAGGGAGAGAAAAAGAAGATTAACTATAAAATGACCATACAATTTTACATGGAGCCTCCTTTAAATTTTTCCGAGGTGTATCAAGACATTATGCAAATACAGCTCATGTTAGTTAATGTGCAATGTTTTCAAGCTCAAAAGTAACGCTGTTGAACAGCTACCCGAAAGTGAACGGGTATTGAGGGTAAATGCACTTGCCAAGCTCATCTAATAAAGAGGTTGTATTGAATGCATTGAAAGTTCCATAAATAAATGAAAAATAATCAAGTTAAAGAATAAGCAAAGAGCAATTTCTGGCCTCTGTGTCAACACAAAACGAGCTTAGAAGCCATCTCTTCAGACCTCATAACAACAACAAAAAAGCTGGACAAACTAAATTATTAGTGACTTTTCTTAGATACAGCAGAGAATTTAAGACACAGGCCCAAGTGCCACTCTGAAATCTGCAGAGACAGGAACACACGGAAACACAGCCGAGATCATGGAGCGGGACAAAGCTACAGCAGCCAGCAACCTAAATTCTAATTCTGATGAGCTGAGGACTGCCAAGCATACAATAGCGTGAGAGTTACAAATTCCTGGGGATCCTGTCCAGGAGGGTCCTCTCCCATTTTCCTCCAGGAGCCTCGCCACGTTCTGACAGAGGAAATCAGAACCAAAAAATTCCTTAGTGTTTCAGTTGGAGGAGGGGAAAGTAACTATATATGTATATATATATAGTCTTCTCCATAACAAAAGCCTGGCTTCTAAGGAAAAATGCTTTACTAGAACACTATTCAAAGTCAGGAAAGGTTAATGCAATAACTCTAATCCCCTCTAGCACCTGATGAGAGAGAGAAAAATACTGGGGGGTAGAGGAAGAAGTGCTTTGTCCAGGGATTCAGGTCACTAAAAAACATAAAAGTACAAGAATACTTTCTCTAACAACTTGCCACAATCAACAAGTCAGCAATAAAATAACACTGGGCTGTAACTGAGAGCTACAAGAAGATACAGACTCTTAAAAAATGGTTCTAAAGGAAATCCAAAGACGACAGGTTGAGGGGCTGGGCGTGGCATTAAGGAAACTCAAATCTCTGGCAAAGGGCTACAGCAAACCTTCAACGCAGCCCAGCTCCAAGCTGCATTAACACAAAACTCACGCTGAAAGCCTAATTACCTCAGTTCCTATTACCCAATACATCATGTCTAGTTTTCAACAAAAAAATTACAAGGCGCGATAATGGCAAGAAAAACAGTCTGAAGAGAGGAAACAAGCTTCAGAAGCAAAGTCAGGTATGACAGACTCTGAAGCTTAACTGTAAGTTTTCTGGTAGTGCTCAGGATGGAACCCAGCGCTCTGCACATGCTAGGCAAGAGGCCCAGCTCCGAGATACGCTGCCAGCTGCAAGGTAGGGAATATAAAGTTAACTGTCATTAAGATGCTAAATCCCCTAATGCAAAAAGCACGGGACAGGTAAGGTCAGATAGGTCAAGCAAGCAGAGAGACGGAATGGCTGATAATAATCCACAACTGAGGATAAATAGCAAACTACAGGTGCAAAATTCATACCTGGGCATATCATATTAAAACTGCAGAAAACCAAAAGCAAAGAGAAAGTGCTGAAAAGAGCCCGAGGGAAAAAAAAGACCTTACTTACCTCTAGTGGACAAGAACATCAGACTTTGCATTAAAAACCATGCGAGCAAGAAGAAAACAGAGTGGAGTATTTTTAAGCATTGGAGAAAAAAACCTGCTACTGTGGAAATTCTGTATCCATGGAATTAAGACTTCAAAAGTGAAGAGGAAATACGTTCTTCAAACAAACAAAACTCAAAGACTTTGTGCTTATTAGTAGACTGACCTTGCAAGAAGTGTTCAAAGTTCCTCAGAGAGGAAAAAAAAGTTTAATTATATGAATCAGAACTCACAGGACCAGGAATATAGGTCAGCAGCACAGCACCCACCTGGAAAGCACCAGGTCATAAGTTCAATTCCCAGTACCAAAAAAATCAGTAAGTCAATAAACTAATAACTCAGAACTCAGATCTATATAAAAAAAAAATGGAAGAATGCTGGAAGAGCAATCAGTGAGGGTAAAACAAAATTTTGGGGTTTTTTTCTTATTCTTAAAATATCTAATATATAAACTTTCAAAGAAATAATGTTAAAATGTACTGGATTGAACGTTATTTGAAAGTGTACCTATACTGGTTGTAAAAGTATATTACTAACTGTAAGGCAGAGAAAAATTCTAAGTGTATGTGAAATGCTAAGAATAGCTAAGTAAATATAATCATGTAAAATTCCCAATTAAGAGAAAGAAAGAGAAAAAGGTAGTGATCAAAACAAAATTTAACTATAACAAATGCAATGAGTAAACAATAGCTTCACACATAGTAAATAAGTATTAACCCAGATATATCAATTATCACTTTAAGTGCGAATGTTTTAAATACAGTGTATTTGTCTATTTTCCTTTAATGTAATCAGTTACCTGGGGCTGGATGCTTTATAGAGAAAAGAGGTTTGTTTAGCTCATACAGTGTAGGTTCAGAGGCCTGACATAGCATCACCTAGGCAAGGGGAGGATACAGTGGATGGTATCATGGCAGCAACACATGAGGAGACCACGTGGCAAAACAGGTAACTAGAGAGGAATGTGGGGTCAGGCTTGTTCTTACACACCTCATCCTGATGAGATGAATGATCTTACTCTGAGCACAGCACCCTCACTTACCTAATCAAACTCCACTAGAACCCATCAGTTAAAGGTCCCCCCACCTCTAAACATCTTTACAATAAGGGCCAGGCTCTGAACACACACAAACTTTTCAGGGACATATTCTAACTATATTCTAACTGTAGACTACACCAATTATAGCACGGAGACTACCACGGCAGGTAAAAAGGAATAGTCACCTACATAGTATCTCCTCGAAACTCACGTTTCTAAATATAAAGACACAGAACAAAAGAAAAAGGTTAGAAAATGATAAGCAACAGTAATACTAACCCAAAGAAAGTTACAGTAAAAAAGAGGAAATAGGAAGTGCTACAAAAGATATAGCTGCATGTATGTTTAGGTGTGTGGGATTGATGACCATATTTCTAGGTTCTTGTTGGATTGTTGAACAGATCTGTTTGCACTCTCACTGCTTGAGTGTCCACTTTGTGTGCTTTAATTTTGTAACTTGAAAAACTATTTCTAAAAGAACAATATGTAATTTATCAACTAGTGATTTCTTACTGTTAATCTTCTTTTCTTGAAATTCTATAATATTTCTACCTTTTTTCTGTTTTTTTCTCTTTCAATAAAAAAAAAAAGAAAAGAAAAGAAAGTTGAGAGGCTGAGGCCGGTGAATAGCAAGCTCAAGGCTCACTTGGGCAACTCAGCAAGACCAACTCTCAAAAACGAAGAGCTACGAATACATGTAGCTCAGTGGTAGACTAATCTTCTGTCCAATTCCCCGTGATGTAAAAAAAAAAAAAAAAAAAAAAAAAAATTAGTATATTTCCAACAAAGCAAGATGGCAAAACAAGAAAAAAAAATATATGAAATAAAAGTAGGTGTTACATAATATGAAATAATATGAAATAAAAGTAGGTGTTACATAAAAAGGGATCAATTCTCCAACAAGACCCAACAATTCTTACACAGACTTAACAAGACAGTAAAAATTCATGCAAAATTGATAAAACAGCAAGGAGAAATGGGTGAATCCACTATTATACTTGTAAACTTCAACATCTCTCTATTGGTAACTGACATCCAACAGGCAGAAAAATCAATAAGGATGGATCTTCAATAAGTAGCATAATCATCAACCAACTGGATCTAAATTAAATGATATTTTGGGTATACTTTACCCAGTAATAGCAGCAGATAAATTCTTTTCAAGCTCATATAGAACTATCAACAAGGTAGACCACATCTTGATTTATAAAACACAAATGAAAATCACACACCGTAGATTCTCAGATTACATAGAGTTAAACTAGAAATTGATACAGACATTAAGAAAATCTCTAAATATTTGGAGATTAAACAATTCTAAATAACATAGGAGTCAAAGAAGAATTCTCCAGATTTTTTTGAAATAAATGAAAAAGGAACTTATCAAAATTTGTGGATATTGAAGTATCTTTTTATGAAAAACACAAAAATCTTCAAAAGAATTAGTAAACCGAACCTAAAATGCATAAAACCAATAGTATCCTACAAGCAAATGAGATGGAGGTATGTAAAAGCTAGTTCAACACTCAGGATTAAATTTATATAACCCACTATATATCAATAAACTAGAGAATAAAAGCCATATAATATCAATAGATGCTATGAAAATTTTGAAGTCCAAACCCTATTCATGATTTTAAAAAAATCTCTCTGCCTACGGAGAACAGAAAAAAATGTCCTCAACTTGATAAACAATATGTATAAAATAACTACAGCTAATATTACACTTCATGGTTGAGCAACTTAAGAGTTTTCCCCACAAGATTAATAACAAGGCAAAAAATTTATAAACTTCTGTCCTATGAAAGATGCTTCTAAGAGAATGAAAAGACAAGTCACCATCTGAGAGAAAGTATTTGCAAACACATAACTGATAAAAGATATATTAAAAATTACAAAGAATTGCTCAAATTATCACTAAGTTATGGAAAAAGGTAACACAAATTAAAACAGGCAAAAGATTTGAAGAAATACATCAATAAAAGTATGAAGATAACTAACATGAAAATATACTTAACTTGTGTTTTAGGGGAATTATATCTTTACACAATAATAAAATATCATTATATACCTATTAGTCAACAGAAATCCAAAAACACTAACCATTCCAAAAGCTAATGGGGACACAGAGCAACAGGAACCCTCGTTCTTTTTTGGTGGACATACAACATTCTGCATTTGTCAAAACTCACAAAAGTGTACAGTAGAAAGGGCCCCAATGCAAACTAGAGATTTCATTATTATTAATAATAATATGTCGATATTGGTTCGTTAACTGATAGATGGACCACAGTAACAGAGGAAGTTAAGTATAGGAGAAGGTGGTAAAAGATGGTATTCTGAAAGCTAGATCTATACCATCTGCTTGATTTTTCTAGAAATCTAAAACTGTAATAAAAAGTCAATTAAAATAAATCCAGTAAGACAAAATGGGCAAAGATTCCTAATAGACATTTTTTCCCAAAGAAGATATACAAATAGCTATTCAGCTCATGGAAAGATGGTGACATCTTTTATTACTTCGCATCCACTAGGGTGGCTAGAACCAAACCAGATAAAAGCAAGTGTTGGTAAGGATGCAAAAGTTGCTGGAAGGAAGATAAAATGGTGCAGCCACTAGGAAAACAGCCTGGTTATTCTTCAAAATATCAAACAGAACTGCCGTTTGACCAGGCAATTCCACTCTTAGATATACACCCCCGAGAACTGAAAACATATGTCTGCACAAAAACTCATACACAAATCTCCAAACATTGTGTGTAACAGCCAATAGATGCAAACAACTCAAATGTCCACCAATGGATGGAAAGATAAACAAATATGGCATATCCATACAATATTCAGGTATAAAAAGGAATGAAGTGTAGATGCACGTGAGCCTAGGTGAATCGTGACAGTATTAAACTAAGTGATAGAATTCAGCCATCAAAAAAGCCACAGATCATATGATTGCACTGATATGCAAAGACCAGAATGGACAAATACAGAGGTAGAGGAAGGGTGGCTGCTTCAGGCTGGAAAAGGATATGGAATGTGGGACTGGGAGATACAGCAAGGCACAGGGTTTCTTTTTAAGGTAACAAACAATGCTATAAAATTGACTGTAGTGATGGTTGCACACAACCTTGTGAGAATACTAAAACCACTGAATTGTGTATTTTAAGCAAATGAAGTGTGTAGTAAGTGAATAACAAATGTTACTACATATATGTTACAGAACTAAATGCTGAATGATTCCTAAGTGGGTTACCGGTTTTCACAAATAAAACTACCAATATTGTATGGTTCATGCTTAAACTAAAAACTCCTTTGTTACATGTCTGAAATTTAAATTTAACTGGCCATTCTGTATTTTACCTGGGAGCTCTACTCCCAAATCTCTTTCACTCTAACCAAGAACGCAATTACACTCAGTTCTAGATGCATGTCCTCAATTATGTAGCAGGCAATCCCATTTGATCATGCCCTAAACATCAAACATTAACAAAACTAAAATCACCACTCATTTCCTCTGAAAAGGTAATCGAATTATGTAAGAACTGATACCTTAAGGCTTAGAGAGATTTCCTGGAGATGTGTGGAGCCTTCTCCCAACTTGCACTGGCCCAACACAAACACCAATGGTTGGAACGCAGGCAAGAGGAGTTTTGATATGTTAAAACCACCTCACACGTGCTAGTATCAGCCTTTCTCTCAAATTAAAACTGAGCTCCCCTTTCCCAACACTTTGCTACCATGATCTTTGCCCTGGAAATCTCATGCCCTACCCAGTCTCCACAGTACATCAATTTGCTTCTTTAACAAATCTGGTATCTCCATTCCCCTGCTTGAAACCTTCCAATGAATAGCTCTGATTGGTTTGTTCTGTACACTTTTTGTGATTTATGAAGCCATTCAAAAATAGGTGTCTGAGCCTGGCGTGGTGGTGCACACCTGTAATCCAGCACTGGGGAAGGCTGAGGTATGAATACCTCAAGTTCAAGCCATCTGGGCAACTTAGCAAGACTCTCTCAAATTTAAATCTTTTTAAAAAGTCTTTTTTTAATGGGCTGGGGATGTAGCTCAGTGCAAAGACCCTGGGTTCAGTCTCTAGTACCCAGAAAAGAAAAAAAGAACCTCTGTCTTTCTGGTCACACTCTTCTGTCCACACCCTTCCTTAATTGACACACCAGCTAAAAGACAGTACTCACAAAAGTCATTAGTCACAGCCAGTACCTACTCTTACTTCCAGATGTCTACATGTTATTCCTTCTCCCCAATCTCCCACTATCTCCATAAATTCTTACCTGAGCAGCTCCCACTCAACAAGCAATGTCTAGCGGAAGACATCTGCTCACCCAAGGGCCCATGTCTGAGGCCAGTGTTGAGTAACGCACTTTGTGCCTCTTCCAAGAGGCTTTAAATGTCATCTGTTGAGCAATGTTGTAAGTGCCCATCTAAAACCCCTCTGGGATACTAAAGACCCCACAGGAATGGGACTATATTTGCCAGGTTGGATATTTTGGCCCTGATGGTCCATTCATTGACTGTTATAAAGTAACTATTCAGAGGCACAAATAAACTAATCAATAAACAAAAGTTAAAACTATGAAACTCGGAGAAGAAGTCGAGATGGCCGATCAGTGAACAACAAAATACAAAGCCTCCTGGGAGAAACAACACATATGCCAGAATAAAACATCCTGGAGAGACCCAGACAGAGGGAGATGGACACAGGAAGAAATTAAAATGCAAAAAAGATCGTCAAACACATCGGGACTACAGTTGGAACAGCTAAAATTACAGGACACAGCGTTTTTGCTGTGACCCGCCAAGTTTACACCGGCCTGAATTTGTGCCAGCTTGAATCCGCACTGGCCAGCAGAGCCACCCAAACTCGTTCCCGCTGCCACTCACAGGAGCCACAACAGTGCTGAAGTCTGGGGTTGGTGAGCCCAACGGAGAGTGGAGCCAGCAAAGGGACCTTCATTAATCCATGGTCAGTGCTGGGAATAAGACCTCCCCCCCAAGGGAAGGGCACGATTAAGTGGGCAACATGTTGGGATCGAGCAGGAGGAGCCTGAACTGGGAGCAACAGTGACTTCAGTTGGTTGATTCCTCCCAAGAGCAGATTCGTGGGATTTGCTTGGACAGGGCCACGCCCCTGGCCGGGACCCAGTGAGCCATCCCAAATTGATTCCTTGCATCTAGCACACACTAACCCGGTGAAGTGCCCCGAAGTTTGGCTGGCCAGGTGGGGAGGGGCAAGCAGGAGAGGGTAGAGGTCCCTCACCAGCATGCTTCAGAGGAACCGTGGCTGACAGGGAAGGGGGCTAGGACCTGCACTGTACAACTGTGTGGAGGAAGCTGGGACCATGACAGGAGAGAGAGGCAAGAGGAGGCCCCCGAGCCCAGAACCCTGAGAGCACTGATCCAGGAGAGGGAAAAACAAGGGAGCCTGAGGGCAGCAAACACACAACATCAGACATGGCTTCAATAGACATTAAGAGATATCTTCAGGACCTTGTAGACCAGCTCAAAACTGAAATATTAAATCAGGTAAAGCAAGATATGAGTAAAGTAATAAAAGAAATGCTCTCAGGAAGCATCTCTCCAGAAGATACAGATGGAAGAAGGGAGGAACACAAAAAAAAAGGAGTGAAACATTTGATAAAGAAGGTAAAGAAAATATAGAATACATGAAGCAGATTCAAAGAGACTACCAGGAAATTAAAAACTCCATTGAAAACTGGCAAAATGCCTTAAAAGAAACTAAGGATAGACTATCAAAACTTGAAGACAAGTTTGCAATGTGTGATCATGAATGGAAAGATCTCTTAAAAATAACAAGGAAACAGGCAGTAACAATACAAAGGCTAGAAGATGACAAGAGAATCTACAATTTAAGAATAAGAAATGTGAACGAAGAAGCAGGAATACAAACAGGCAAATTACAAAGGCTATTCATGGAAATAATTAAGGAAAACTTCCCAAGCGTGGAAAAAGAAAATGACATTCAGTTATGTGAGGCATACAGAACTCCAGCCACCTACAACCAAAACAGATCTACTACACCCAGACATATAATAATCAAGATAAGAGAAATTCAATATAAAAACAGAATATTAAAAGCCATCAGAGAAAAGAAACAGATTATCTATAAAGGTAAGTCCATCAGGATCACAGCTGACTTCTCAACACAAACCATCAGCTCAAGAAGAGCTTGGAGCAAAGTATTCCAAGCCCCAAAATAAAATAACTTCCAGCCCAGATTGATGTACCCTGCAAAACTGTCACTAGAAATTAATGGAGAAACAAGATGCTTCCATGACAAAGAGGAACTGGGCGAGTTTGTGACCACCAATCCAACCCTACAGAGAATACTGAAGGACATTCTAGAGAGAGAGAAAAAAAAATACCAGTATTTTAGGAACAGGGGCAGAAAGGCCTCAATGAGTAGGGCAGACAGTAGAATGAAGGAGAAAACTAAACAAACAAAGGCAGAAAAATAGCATAGCAGAAATGAGGCAGAGAAGGATAACTAGAATCTCTAACATAGATGGCCTTGTTACACTATATTGTTAATAGTGCACCAGGATTTAAAACCCACATTACTCAGCTACTCTGCTTAGATGTATTATATTCTGTTCCAGTCATTCTACCTGTACTGGATCTGAGGGCACAGACAGCAATCCCGAAAATAACAGGATATAGTACGGTAATCATCCTTAATTTCCTATTAACTTAATCTAAAGCTCTGTAAAACCTACACTGTTTTACCATGACTGATCGTAATCGAATCTGGTTTGTTAGATCGCTTTTTTGTATTGATAGATTTTATTCAAAGCTGCTATGATTGATAGTATCAAGTCTGAGAGTATAGGCAACTGCACTTAAGATGACAAGATTCACTAGAATATCCACTCTGGTTTGATTATTACCTGCTTTTGAAGTTTTATACTGTCTACAATGTTTTATTTTTACTAATATTGTTATGTACTGCTATATTCAATTATACTGCTATATTCAATTATGCCTGATAATATAGACAATTTCATTGAAGATAATAAGAAACAACACAGCAATCATTGTATATCACCTTGTACAGTGGTTTTATATGACTTTTTGGTTTCATGTTTTTATAGGAATTTGTTTTGTTTTTGTCTTGCTAGGTTTTGTTTTTCCCTATAATTCAGAAAGGATAGAATACATGTAGAGCCTCATGCATGCATAGCTGTTTACAGTCTCACTGTTTGAATATCTACTTTGTATGCTTTAATTTTGTAACTTAAACAACTGTTTCTAAGAGGACAATATGTAATTTATCAACTAGTGATTTCTTATTGTTTATCTTTTTTTTAAATTCTGTATTATCTCTACCCTTTACATGCTTTTGTTTCTCTTTAAATAATAAAAAATGCATAATTGCTATTGTAAAAAAGAGGAAATAGGAAGTGCTATAAAAGATATAACTGCATGAATATTTAAATGTGTAGGATTGATAACCATACTTCCAAGTTCTTGTTGGATAGATGAACAGATATGTTTGCAGTCTCACTGCTTGAATGTCTACTTTGTATGCTCTAATTTTGTAACTTGAACAACTATTTCTAAAAGGACAATATGTAATTTATCAACCAGTGATCTCTTACTGTTTATCCTTTTTTTTAAATTCTGTAATAGTTTTTTGTTTTTTTCTCTTTAAATAAAAAAATTTTTTAAAAGAATGAAAAAAACTATGAAACTCAATGTTATAATGCATATATACACATATATACATACATACATATATGCAATATATACATACATGCACAACCACTTAAAAGGGCAGAGAGAAACATGTAACTATTTAAAAGACAATCACAATAGATACTCTCATTCTAAATGCAACATAATTGTGAATTAGGAATGGAAATTTCTTGAAGAAACACTACAAATTAATTTAAAAGAAATACAGTGTTTAAGCAAGGCTTTACCCAACACCTTGTTCTAAACAAGCTGTAGTCAGGTTACAAAAAAATACAGAGCACAACTAAATAAAGCTCAAAGCAAAGAGATCTCAATTGGAAAATGCATAAGAGTAAAGGATAAATTTAGAAATGTTAGAACATAAAATACGTGCTTCACAATTCTTGTATATTTGCAAAGGTGGTCAAAAATATGGCTCTACACTCAGTGGTCTTCCATGACATCAAGGGTGCAAACCATGACACCTAGTCCTGACACCCCACACACTCCCATCCTTGAGATGTGCTATTTCTTGGATTCTCTCTCAGCACCATCTTCCTCTGATAGTTAACAAAATCAATGCTCATGGTTGTTGTTATTCAACTTTTTTACCCAAAATTTGTCCTTTTATAAGTACAGTGCTTTCAGCTGGCACCCTGAAGACCATACTGCTTCTCTTCAGGGACAAGCTCAGTGCCCCAGGGGCCTGCTGCACCTGTTACACAGAGTATGAGGCCAAAGCTGCCTCTTCTTAACTATATTTTACATTAGATCTAAAAGTCATATTAGTTAAAACCATATGATTTACAACTGCCTTTTAAAATTTTATAGACGATAATGTAGCTATGAAATTTCGTGTTATGATAAAATTAAATTTTGTGTTCATCCAGCTCTACATCACGTACTAACGACTTTTAAGTTCAGGCAGAAGAGCATAAAACCAAAGCACAGTTTGATTCACTCTAAAACAAATCTTTCAAACAAATTCCTTTTGCTCTACCAAGATTTATGTACAAAAGTTGAAAGCATCTATCCTCCAACCTTAAGAGAGGCACTTGGGGTACAGTTAAGTGGTTTGTTCCAGCTGTTTAAAGCTCCAGTCCCATGAGCCTGCCTCCTGGAGGACTTGTTAGAAACTTACATATTTAAAGCTAACAGAATAGGTCAGTTGAACGACATTCTTGAAGTCTGCATTTGATGAAAGCTAAGGGCAGGGAAAACTGTACAGACGTTAGAAATATACTAAACATATGATATAAAACTACTTTTTAAAATGCATTTCAATAGTAATTTCAAAAAAACAAAAAAACATTTGGAGCTGAGAATGAAAATGTATGCCTGCAATCCCAGCACTAAGGAGGCTGAGGCAGGAGGATCACCGCAAATCCAAGGCCAGCCTGGGCTGTATGAACGAGTTGAAGCCAGCCTGTACTACATGATACCCTGTCTCCAAAAAAGTACACACACACCCCCAAATTGGAATATTACAGGTGTTAACTGTGCTAACTATCTAAATACCAGTAATGTCTATTTATTTGCTTCACCATTTTTAAGAAACCAGATACCAGTACCCTTCAGAATGCTTCCAACCACTTGTTGCTGACCTATGCTTTGGAGTACATCCTATGCTTAACATTCAACGGCCAATGTAACTTAAGAGTTTGTTTTATACATTAGTTCTGTTCTTTTAAGAGAACGAACCATTCCTGTTCTTTTTGGCTCTTCACATGTTATGATAATTAACTTTTTTCTTGATACTCAATAATGCTTATTTAAGTTTGCCTAATCTATTCAGCTATCAAAAACTTTCAGTCTTTACTCTTTCATCTGAAACTTACAACTTTGCCAACAGACATTTGGATTTCCACTTTAGGATTTTTAAAAAAATGCGATGAAGCCATGCAATAAATCAAATAAACATGCACCCATTATTTTGGTACATGTTTATTTAATGTTAAAGGGATGATAATATCAATTCAAATACTACATTTCATTCCATCAGAAGAATCAATGTGAGTTAGGTTAATCCTTAGCTATTCAACTTCCATACATTCTACACAGAAATACTTTTACAACTACCTCACTAAGCCAAACTTCATCTACTGTAATCCAAATACCATTTCTAAACCCCCAAAATAACTAAACTGCCTAAACTATTTAGAGCAAAGTGACACCTTGGCAATTACATTATCATGAAAGAACAAATAAAACATTCTAGTCTTAAAACATACTGCCAGGGAAATCCCACATGTCAACTTTCGCTTCCTGAGAATAGTGACTACTCAAAGCATACAAATTGCAGTAAACTGGAAAATGAGAAAAAAAATGTAAGAATCCTCCTGTTCTATAAAGCAACTATATCTAAGCAGCGGCTTATTTACAAATTCTATACATCAGTTAAAAGTCTCCCACCATGACAGACAACTGTAATGAATTTAGCTGAACCAGCAGAGGTCCAGATTTCATGGGGGCATAGGTTTCTACCTCCTACAAACTCAGGGAAGACTTTAAATTTCTTTCAGCTTGAGTTAAATGAGAGAAAATCCAATTCATATTTCCAGAAGCAAAAGAGGCATATTTTCCAGTAAGCTTCTTGTTCTCATTTTCCTATTTTAAGAGTTCTGATCACTCCCAGTACTTCTATAAGACAAGATCTGGTTCCTGGTGGCTGATCATTTTCATGGCATGATGCTTTACTAAAACCGTCTCCAAAAACTGGGTTTTATTCATGTTTAGCTTCAGTGCACTGTATTTATCTACAAAATACCACTTGGATGGAGTTGGGCCAATAAAAGGAACAGCTTACTAGAATTTCAGTTGACTTTGTTAAAGGAAATTATTTTAAATTAATGTGGCTACTGAACTGCTGCCATTCTTGACCTCAGAAAATTATTCCTTCTAATTTTTGCTGTGAACATTTATTTATTTAAGTTAAATTCCAGCCCGTGAATGTTGCCTGTAAAGGAGTCTAAACCATCCCTGCCACTATTTCATATTCTTTTTCTAAACAAGGCCAACCACATGTTTGCTACATTACCATGAAAGCCAGATGACCACCATTAAGTGAAATCATCGATGTATTTTTGGTAGAATCTTTAACAACTTCCACGCCCATCAGTGAAATGGAACAAGGCGGTTTTGTTTTCAGAAAGCAACAATTTGATCTCTGGTTTACTACATGTCGCTCAAAACATTTTTCCATATGTTTTTTGTTTTTTTTTTTTTTTTTTTTTGCAAAGAGAATCTGACATCAGCATGGTTTACCTTTACCAGTGAATGCAGGCTTTTTTCACCAAACATATCCCACAGGAAGGTCAGGTCTTCCTGGCTATCCACATGTGGCTGCAGCTGGGCTGGCAGAGCAGCCAGCAGCTCATACAGACCTATAAAATGAAAATAAAACACAAAGCGTAATCTTAGAGTGAGCTCATTAATTTCGCTGAAGGTGTGTGTAAGTGACGGCTGGAACAAGGCGCTTTTACCGGATTTGTGTTCCTGGCCATCAAGTGAAAACACTTCTCCAAAGAAGCAAAGGAAGCTTTCTGATTTTCAAATCCCAAAGAAGTATGTACTCTCAGATGAGTTTCTACCTTTCACGGCTGTCAGCATTCTGCAGTCATCCAAGTTTACATAACCCAAGACCAAAAATGTGTACAGGTTTTCAAAGAAAGAAGAAAATGCATACATTCCTTTCCTTAATTGTTATTACATTTCCTTCCGTCTAAGCCAAAGAGTGAAATGAGTCATGAATAGGAAAAACTTCCTTAGGAGAACAGAAAGTTGATAGAGTGGTCCATTAAAAACGTTTTCTAGTTTCCAAAGAATTCCTATTAACACATAGCTTCAAAACTATTTGCAATTTGCATCCAAAATGAAGTTCTGCCAAGGAAGACAAAATAAACCATACATAATCTACATTATTATAATCAACCATTAAAAAAAAAAAACCTATGAGGGACTTAGTTTAGAGTTGGGGCATGTGGCGTTTATCTGATTTCCCTCTGAAGGAGCTAAGGCAGCAGACGCAGCTCCCAAGCTCGCTCCTTGCTAGCTAGGAGCCTCCTGTGCAGACAGTAGCACAGTGTTCCACGGTAGCACACTGCACATCCATCCATCTCCTTCAAGCCTGTCACACTCCTGTCCAAGAAATGCTGCAACAGTGCTTGCCCAGGACCCGTTGGGGAGGTGACCTGGCAGAAGGCAGTATCAACTCATAGCACATGTTTCATTCTCCAGTGGGATTACACGAGGTAAAAAGGACAACATTCCTTTTATTTCTGTCTGCTGTCTACAAAAACACCGAGACCTCCAGGGAAGAACAGCACACGGGACTGTTTTTATGTCTGCTCTGAATAAGCATTGCTGTTCATCAGAGGGACAGCTTTACAAGATCCTTACCTAGTGAGTAAACGAACCACTGCTGATTAGTTTATTATCTTCCTAAAGCAGGACCAGTCTCTGCTGGTCAGTGTTAATCCACAGCCTAAGAATTAGGTGTAGAACTTGTGAGATCTGACTAAACTTAAACATTTCTGGAGCTACATTTAGACAAAGGAAAAAAAAAAAAAAGAAACACCTAAAATACTAAAATATTCTATTAAACACACACGTACACACACACTCTCTCCCAGTTACATTCTTAAGTCTTGGTGCTTTATTTTTTGTTCTTTAAAAATCTGGCATTCTGACTAAATGAGTTTATAGTTTTTATTTAATTTTAATGTCCTAAATCAACCTATTCTCTATCTATCTATCTATACATTCACACACACACACACACACACACACACAAGTGCTCAACAACTGCCAAGATCAGTAATGAAAATCAGAAGTTCAAAATGTGACATTATAGAAAACAAAGGCAGAATTACTTTATTCTACTACTGATTTTAGAAGTAATTGCCTATGTCTTATAATATAACTTAAGAGTTTAAATAAAGACACAAGCTCCATTGTGATGTAACCTACATGGTCTAACTGCTGAGGGGATTAAATGGTTAACACATTAGAGCAGTCCTGGCACACAGTAAGTACTATGCTCCATATGTAATTCAGTTAGATTCAGCCACTGTTGTTGTTATTACTGAAAAAGCAAAACAGATCTAGAGTCACACACCTATCAAGTCTACATTTGTAGCATTTCATGTAACTTATCCGAGTCTTTTCTCTGTCATGTTTAAAAAGAAATGGCAGCCTCCATATGTAGTAAAATTGCACAGAGCTAATTAAACCAATACACACTAATGAGCACACAGAAAACCAGTGAAATCTGAATAAAGTCAACGGTGTGTTATATAAACAATGGTTATATTTTGTTTTCCTATAACAGAATGCCACAGACTAGGTATCTTTTTGCTTTAATTTTATTAGCACATGTTTACAGTACGTGTAACTTACATTCATCTTGCAGACTAGGAACTGGCACATAACACAACTTGTTTGTTTTTTGGTTATCTGAGACAGGGTCTCACTTTGAAGTTAGGACTGGGCTTGAACTCACTATGTAGCCCAGGCTGGCTTCAAACTCACAACGATCCTTCTGCTTCAGCCTCCTAAGTGCTGGGAGTACAGGTAGCACCAGCACACCCAGGTCCAGACTGGATAATTTATAAATGACAGGTTACTTGGCTCACACCTCTGGAGAGGTGCACAGTGCCTTGTGCTGACAAGTGATGAGAACAGAACCGACCCGCTTCCCCACTCCTGAGGAAGAAGCCTTGTGACCCAGGTTTCTACCTAGGTGTAGGAGTGTGTAAAACATGTCTGAACACAGGCCCAAGTTGATGCATGAACAAAGATGGTGTCTAGGCCTCTGCACTTCTTGAAGTAGAAGTGATTGTATTGCCTGTCCTAATTTAGGGTTGGCACTGCCCTGTCTCTTCTTCCTTGTGACCCAGGCCCAACCTGATGCTGTTATACTCGGGATTAAGCGTCCAGCAAAGAACTCTAGAGGAAGACACGTGAACCATGGCAGACTGTGTCAATGGCAGTCCCCAGTGTATCTCTCATCAGCAGCTCTACACCATGTAATTACTAGAGGAAAGTTACCATCGGTGGGGGTCCATGAGATCTCTCCATATCATTTCTTAATAACCTGTGAACTTTCTATCATCTGAGAACAAAATGTGAACATCAAAAAATAAATAAATAAAGCTGGTGAACATGGCTGCTGTGAGAATTCAGGGGAACAATGGAGCATTTATTCTCATGGCTGGCACAGACCAGGCACTTGATAAAAAGCAGTATTTTCTTTTCCTTCACATATCTTCCTCCAGAATGAAAATGTCACTTCAGTTCAACGGTTCAAAGTCAAAACATCTTAACTGTACAATCTGACTAGATTGTAATACCGTATTTGGAAATAAAACCTCTCTCATCTTTTACACATGGAAAGTGTTAACTCAGTACCCAAACTACAGCTTGTATTTTGTAGAATAAGCCATATCATGCTTAAGTTCTTAAAAATTAACTTTTCTGTTGGTAGAAGCACATAAGCCTGAGTGTTCTGCATCTACTAGTTTTATGCGACCTTTACACAGTCCTAATTCACATGCCACAATCCGTCTTGTTACTGACACCAGCAGTCCTTTCTCTTCAGGGCCACATCCGTAACCATAATCAAAGCCAGAAGAGACAGGGCAGTGCCAACCCAAAATCAAAGACAGAGTAAAACAGCCAACAGGCTAGAGGTGTGTGACTGCAGTCTGAGGCAACCCGACCACTTCCACTTCCGGAAGTGCAGAGACACCATCTTTGTCATGCATCAGGTGGATCTGTGTAAACACTCCTACACTTACTTCCTAGAGTTCCAGTAGTGAGGGACACTGTGATACCCAAAGGTCCTGGAGATGCACAGGAAGAAAAGTGAGAGTTGGGATAGCATGAGGTGTCTCAAATTTTTTACCCAAATTGTCTTGGTCCCTGAGTAAGAACTAGGATAATGAAAGTTATCATATGCTCTGCAGTCATTCAAGCTCATGAGTACTTCACTCCAGTAAACACTTGTGATAGCTATTGACCAAACACCATTCAAGGCTCTGAATATCTAAAACAAGAAGAATGCATTCCAAGATCCTCAGCAGATCCTGGAAATCACAGACACTACCGATCCCTATGTATATCAAGCTCTTCTCCATATACACTCTTGTGCTTTTGGACCATCACTGAGTACACTTGGTACACGTGCTCACAAGCACTGCAATTACACAACAGTGATCTGATCAGTGGAGCCTAACGAGGGATTCACAGGCAGGTATCACACACAGTGTGGATGGTTATTACACTGAACCCAGGCATGGCTTACATCCCAGGTGGCTGTGCAAGAGTTCGCCACATTGCTCAGGAAAGCACGCAATTTTAAACTTATGAGTTGTTTATTTCTGGAATTTCCCATTTAATATTTTCAGACCATAAATGGCTGCAGATAATGGAAATGACAGAAAGCAAAATCATGGAGAACTACTGTATTCTTCTATAGCAGCACAAAATGGACTGATATGCTCTTTAAAAGCTGTGTTCAGAAAAATTGACATTTTCTGAGTTCTTATACCCAGAGCACTATGTAGTTAGTCACTGGAGATACAATAAAGTATGAAAAGCACTGCTATCTTTGCCCCAGAGTTCTTAGACTCTTTGATGACATAGATAGGTAAGTATAGATAGATAGATAGATAAATACACAGACAGACAGACAGACAGACAGACAGATGGACATGTCCATGCATAAAACAATCCTTCACATGAGGATTTATTTGCCCAAGAGCTACAATGTACTTTTCCTAAGTAAATTATGTAATCAGGCTGCCAATTAAATGTATCTAACTTTTAATTCTAATTATAATCCGAAAATGAAATTCGTTTTTTACCAATGGTGAAATGCGCATGCCTGATTATAATACTTAAACTATAATTTAATTAGAAACACAGACTTTAAATACCCTATGAGACAAGACACACATTTTAGTGCAGTACAGAATTTGGTTTTCACCTCATTTCCACATTTCATGCAACTGCTTTAGCTAAACTCTGCACAATAAGTTCCCTAACATTAGTGCTACTTCTGGAGTTAGAATATATTGTATTCAGCCCTGGATGAGTTGTTTGAGATAAAGCATTTTTTAAATTATGTGTGAGATACTGTCATTGGGAATCTGAATAAAGCAGATTGATTTTTCAATGGTTCAGTAGCTAGATTTTTAAAAATTTCTACAATGGAACAACTTAGCTACGTTTAAAGTATGTTTAACATTTGCAAGTGTGAAGTAATAACCCTTATCCAAGGATTAGAAAGCCAGAAATATTCTGGAGCTCCATAAAACAGTTAATAGGGCCTGATGGGGAGCAGACCCACCCTCTCCATGGACTGGCACATGGAACCCAGTAAGTCTGTGAGACTAAGTGCACACCTTTCTATGCGTGTGGCTAGCACTCAAGGGCGTACATGCCCCACGTGTGCTGGTAGCAAACCCATGACAGAAGTAAGCAGCAGAAAATGAAAAACCACTCAAACCATCGCTTCCTTCCACCAAGACGTCCTTCCAGCAACCTCAACTGACAAACTGATGTTCTCAACAAAGGAGAGTTATCCAGTGGGCCTAGCCCTAGTTTCAGAAATGGAGCTAAGAAACGATGAACTGGTTGGTGCTTAGCTCAATCTTCTACATACTGATGTAAGTACATGTGCTTCCTCTGGTGTGACTTTCTGTTGTTTGACAGTGGAGATATAAGGAAAAATAACTTATCCAGTGACTAGTGAAGTCAGAGGTTTTACTAACATGGATTTGAAAGAGACACATTATTAAATCAAAGGTTTGTACTATTTACTACATGTGCCCATTTTAACAGTATGCTAAGCCTGTATCCAATAGCTCAGTTGGGGGCTAGTCAGTAAGCTAACATTCTAAGTTCAAAAATGGTAAACAAACATTCTTGTGGTCATTAATTTTATGTGTCAACTTGACTGGGCTACCGGGTACCCAGATAGCTGATGAAGCGTTATTTCTGGGTGTGTCAGTAACAGTGTTTCTGGAAGAGGGTCACATTTGAGTCAGTGGACCTACTAAGAAGATTGTATTAGTCATCTTTCTACTGCTGAAGCAAGATCCCTGGCATACACAAATCAAAGGAAGAAGTATTTATTCTGGAAGTATTCAAAGGTCTCACAGCTGCCTGGATCCAAGACAGAAAAGCCATGACAAAAGGACATGGTAGAGGAAAGCTGCTCACCTGATGGTAACCACAAAGCAGCAAGACAGGGAAAGAGGCAGAGGGAAAGGGACAAGGAACCAACTATAGTTCCCAAAGTCAGGCTCCCATGATCCATCCAAATACACCAGAAGTGTGCTTCACCAACATGAGGTGTCTCTTAATCCAACCAAGTTGACGATCAAGGTGAACTATTATGAAGATCCACACCCAGCAATCAGTCAGGTACTGTCCAATTCAGTTGAGAGACCACAGATCAAAGGTAGAAGGGAAGTGAATTCCATCTTTCTGTTTGGCTCGGGATGTTCACTTTCTCCCACCCTCCCTTCAGACATGGGGGCTCTCACTTCTCAGGACCCCAGGGCTTATATGAACAGTCCCTACACCCCAGACCCAGTCTTCACGCTTCAGACTCAAGCTGGGAATTATACTACTAGCTCCCCTGGTTCTCCAGCCTTTGGCCTCCAAGTGAATCACAGCACTGGCTTTCCTTGTTCTCCAGTTGCAGACAGCAGATTGTGAGAATATTAGGCTTCAATAATCAAGTGAGAAATTCCCATATTAAGACTCTCTTGGAAACACACATTCACATATGTGTATGTATATGTGTACGTTTATCTGTGAACATACATACATACATACATACATACATACACAGGTGGATCTTCTGTTAGCTCTGATTCTCTGGAACTTCCTCCTATAACTCTTTCTTATTCGAAGAACACTCTTATCATCACATTTTTCACAAACATATGTTCCTATGAAAGAGGACAAAGATCATGGTTTTCAAAAAAAAGATCATGATTTTCAAACATTAAAAAATAATAGAGCTGGTGTTATAGCTCAGTGGTAAAGCTCCTGCTAACATATGCAGACCCTCAGTTTGATCTAAGAACTATAAAAATAATAATTTTTAAACACAAAGTACATATGGACAAAAATGTTAGGAGCTAAAGAACAGCTCCTGTTCATAATAACAGGAACCGATTACAGAGAGCTACAGAGAAGCTCCAAGAATTTGTGTTATGTTTTTAAGGCTTTTGAGCCCTGGACAATATAATAGAGCGGCAGTACTTGACACAAAGTTTTAAATATGTTAATGTTTTAGCATCCTCAAGGAAGTGTCTTGCAATTTTTGCTTGCCATATTTAGGTAAGAGAAGTACTGTAGCACTAAAGTCATTTTCTTTGATGATCTTCCTATCTTTAAATAATAAATAATAGGCAGGTGATTTGAACAAAAATTGTGGAAGGCAGACAACACTAACCTAAGCCTTAAGAAAATGTAATCATGTTGGATAAACAATACACCCATTAACCCATTTACCAGAAAATAATCACTAAGTGTCACTGTTTTGCATTAATATGATTTCATTACCTTTTGAGATTATTCAACTACTGGATGATAGCATAGTACTTTAAACGGTGAATAAAAGTTTCATCATCATTGGTAGATCCTCATCAACTCTTACCTTGTAAAATCAGTTACTGAAAAAGGCTATTTCAGGGGCTGGGGATTTAGCTCAGCAGCATAAACGCCTGCCTTGAAAGAACGCAGTCGTGAGTTTGATCCCTGGTACCAATAAAAAATGCTATTTCAGTCTTTTCTACCTTTATCCTTTTTACCACTAATTGATAAAGCTTCCTAAAATAATATTGAGTAAAAATTATTACCAGTATTAATTCCCTTATTTTTAATATACCTATTACTTACAGACCTATCCTCTACAAGTTAGAGTTTCATGAGTTATCTCATTTAGGGCAATTATTAGCTCCCTGTCACAGCAGAAAACACAATAGAGAATCATAGTATACAAATTATATCCAAACCCATAAGCCTGGATGAGAGCTCCAAGGAACTTTTCAACAAAAGAAAGGAGGAGCCCAGGCCTAAAGCCTAAAGTCTCCAAGGTTAGAAGATGCAGAAAAGAGGTTCAGTGACCACTCAGAGGAGAACCGTGAGAGACATCTCAGTAACCAAAGTGTCCAGGAGGACTGACTGCTCCACAGCATGCATGCCACTGATAAGATCAGGATAAGGGTCATGAGGTCTGAGAACTTCCACCACCGCATCTAGCTTTAGACAATGTAAAGGGTAGAGAAGACTGAATATAAAGAGTGTCCAAAACAGGAAGAGACATACTAGAGAGGGCAAATACAGTTGGACAGAGTCCTTTAGGAGAAGAGAGAAATGAATGCACCAGGGAAGTTATCAATTGGTGGACATTCTTGGCAGTATGATCATTGAAAGCTTGAGAATTCCAAAATTCACTTTTATTCACTCATTCATTACAGCTTTAGGAGGCAGGGTCAGTAGCCACCTGCTACCTGCATTTAACCTGGGAAGAGAAACCGGACTCTCTGAAAGAGGTATAGTGGTCATGTGATGGTCTGGACGTGGTTTACACATGCCCACCACAGGTTCCCATCCTTCAGACTTGGCTCTGGTGTGGTAGTGTTAGCCTACAAGTGGAGCCTGGAGCAGGGTAATTAAGTCATGGAAGTGCCCCCTGGATAGTATCTCAGGCACTTTTATACAGCTGGACAAAATACCTCCTCACAACTTATAAGACAGGTTTATTTTAGTTTACAGTTTTTAAAGATTCAGTCCCCAGTGGTTGGCCATAAGGCAGGGAGCACGTGGCAGAAGTCTCTCAGGCTGCTCATGTCACGGTGGTCAGGAAGCAGAGGGGAAAGAGCTGAGGGCAAGGGAGCTACGCACTTCCACCCAGGCCCAGCTCCTGGCAGCACATTCAGCTACTGAACTGAGGGGACGAATCTGCTGATGAGCACAGTACCTCCGTGATTCTGTCACTTCCAGAGGCCTACTTTTGAATACAAGAGGCCTTGGGTAGGGGCATTCTAGATCTAAAGCATAACGTACCCAGCTTTAAGTAATTTTTTATAGCAAAAGAAAATGGACTATTACAAGTAATAAGACATAGTAGTATTGTTATGAGGATTAAGAGTGAATTATTTATAAAATTTAGAATAATACCTCATTTTGCTGAACCCCCATCAAAATCTTTTAAATAAAAATAAATACTAAATTAAATGCTAAACATGTATGTCCAAGCCTCAAGAATACATAGTACAAAATTACATGTATTCTGCTACAATACACTAAGAGGGGAAAAGGCTTTCATAATAGACAATTAAGACAGGCAATGATGGAACTCAGATATTGGGTAAAGAATGAAGGAGGGAGCCAGGTATGGTGGCATATGCCTGTAATCCCAACACTCTGGGAGGCTGAGGCAGAAGGATCACAAGTTCAAGTCTAGCCTGGGCAACTTGGCATGATCCTGTCTCAAACTTAAAATGGGAAGGTGTGTCGCTCAATGGTAAAAATGCTTGCCTTGCATGTGCAAGGCCCTGGATTCAAACTCCAGAGTTCAAAAAACAAAATTTTTCATTTGAAAAGTAAATGTTAATTATTTAAGTAGTTAATTAATTTTTCAAAATCAAGTCAACCCAAGTTTAGACTTCAGGAAACCAGCTGTTTTCTTTTAACACTATGTATACTAAAATAATTGTGGGCTCATTTTATAAAATTCTTCCAACAATACAGAAAAATAACATTCATCTTGTTAGAGATCATTATAAATAACTTTTACTTCCCACCAGTGCTGAACATAACAAACACACTGAAGATGACCAGATACAGTATTCCACTGTCTTCTCACTGAAACAATTACTCCAAATGGAAATGATGACAAATGTTCATCCAAGTGATGCACTTTTTCTGGGTCCCTGTGTGCCTGACTGTTGTAGTAACAGGAGAAAACAGTTCATTGGATAAGAGATCAACATTTTGTAAGCACAGAGCTGTTAGCATCACTGTTTGGGTCAAATGAATACACGTGGAAATTCCTTGCTACCTTGAGAGACGGTAACATAAACAGCAACATAATTCATCTCAAGAAGTAGAATACTTTTAACAGATCTTGCTTTGGGATCAATTTTTCCAAGAGTTCTTGACATAATTATTATATTGATAAGAAAATTAGAGAGTTTTCCCTCTTATAGGTTCCTAGTCACTGCTTAAACCTTTTAACTTTGACCTCTCATTTCAAAGCCTTTATTAATTATATAGGAAAAGATCCCAGGATCGGAAACATAAGAAGGCTCTCCTTCACACACAAGTCAAAAACACTGCACCAGTCAGAAACTCAGACCAAAAGTCACATATCATTTGGTAGGAAACACTTCACAAAATTCATCTTTATTGTAACAAATCATATTCTGAATCATTAAATGGAGCAAGGAAAGGAATGGAAGAAAAAGAAGTCAAAAGATATACAGTATTTACTTTCTACCTAGACAAGAACAGCAGCTGTAACAGCATCACAAAGGAGGAAAATGACCAAGGTTATTGTGATTGTCAAACAGACAGTTGTCTTTTCATCAAAACCACTATAAAGTTAAGGCAAATCATTCACACTAACATCAAAAGCAATCCAAAGGCAGAGGGAAAAATAAAAGCTTCTCACTTACCAAAACATTAGTGGTTCTGAAAGCCTACAGTGACTTAGGCAGCAAGTGTGTGAGCTATGATTTTGCTAACTCACACAGGGCTGAAGATGGTTGGTATCTGCATATGAAGACTTGAAGCCTAAATGAAAATAACACCATGTAACCCGCAATTTAAATGTACCCGAGAGCCTGATCAAAATGCTGAGTAAACAAGAACTGAAAGTAACAGTGATGTTAGGAACCTCAAGCCTGTGTGGAGGGACCGCAATACTGGAGAAGTAGCTATGGTTCACCTGAGATAGTGTGATAAAAACACAGGGGCACAGGGGTGCTGGGGTGGGGAAGGGGAAGGTAAACCAGACATCTGATAAACTGTGTTCCTGGACATGTGCATAACAAAATTGTGCATAGAAAAAAGAGATGCAGCTTTATGGATTCCATGTTTAAACTGATGATAGACCATCTGGCAAGACCAGTATGTAGAAGACTAACTGCATGACACAAAATAGAAAGGAAGAAGAATGTCTTGTTTTAAGGAAATAAACAATTAAATTTTAAACATCTATTAAGTATTCATGGAATAGTAAAATATCAGCAAAACCTATTACCAAGCTTTCTAACTGGACGCTGCAGCGCCTGTGTTAGGCGATGGAATCTACCAGCATAGGGTCACAACCTACCACAGCAATGTCACCTCCCAGCACCAGCAACAAAAACAGCAAAACCAGACCCAGATCCAGACCACAGAGGGCCTAATTCAGGGTAAAATTTCACTAAATAGAGGCTTCACAAATTTTTACTCATTTTAACCTCAACTTCTGATTTCAAAAATGTTTTTAAAATGCACACATTATCTCCTCCTCATCCACAGCACATCGTAAAGAGACAAATCTATGCTATAATCAAGATGTAAAGTATCAAGATATATTCTGTAGATATTCTGAAGATTCCAGGGAAAAGATAACAAAGTACAGAGCAAAGATTCACCTATATAAAGAAATATTTGTTTAGAACAATTTATTTTATGTTGCATTTTCACAGTATTTGATCAAACATTATTAAAATTACAGATATTAATTTAGTGTTCAAATGTTGGATTGTTTAAGTAATGACATATAGAACACTAAAGCATTAAAAAATACAGAACAGAAGCCTAAGTGAAGAAATTTTTCCAGTACCCGAAAACTGCTTCTGTAAAAATACAATACTGTGTACAAGACAGTAGTACTCCCTAAGGGAATGGACGGCTCTGAATTTGATGAAAGTGTTCCTGCAGTGAACAGTTCACTCTTCTTACAGATTCCAGACGCTCAACATTCCTGACATCAGAATGGAAAAATTTACTGGTAGTCCAGAGAAACTTAATATCACCATTCTTGTCATTTCCCTCATAGCTTCATTATTAGCACAGGTCTGGGGAAGCTATAAACCTACGTTAAATGATAAAAAAGACGGCCCTACCTTCAGTCATCCTGGGGAGCATAAGCAATCCCAACACTTAGAAACTAGATAGGAAAAGACTTGAGAAACAAACACAAACGTGCTTGTTTCTTCTTACCTTTGATATCTGCATTATAAACAGTATAGACAGGCAATGTACCAAAATGTTTTACTTTAACCTAGGGCTAATAAATGCTAAAGAACATATATCAATGCCCAGAACAACACTATTAAATTTTATTATATTAATAAAGTGAGATACACCAAGTTTTAAATTTTCCACTTAGTCAAAGGTAAAATAATCAGCACTACTTAGTTCCATTTATAACAGGCCTCAATTTTTCTCATTTAAAGTATGTTTTATTTCCAAAAGTACTTAGACAGCTAACATACTTTAATTCGACCCTGATAGAAGCATTCTCTTTCTTACGCTATCCCTTGACTGCAAATCGGCAGGCTGGGTTTTTACACATACAAAACAATTTAGATAAATGAAATAGTGCAGTTTAACAACACTTCATACAACTGTCTTAAAGTCTATAAACTCAGGGTTTGTTGAGAGCAAGTACATACATTTGTATATAACTTTCATTTTTAGTAGCTACTTCTAAGCTTTAAACTTCAATTTGTTTTAACTTGCATCAGTAGTGTATATCTTTACTACCAAAAAAAAGTGACAGTATTTTGATTTTTAGCAGTACTCACCCAAAAGATAAAAACATAGTAAAATGAAAATTATAAAACTTACAGGATATGACCCATAGCTGTCTTTTATAAAACTGGTTCAATTTACATAATATTAAACCAGTTGTAAGGCCACGCTGCAATAGCCAAAACACTGTATTTGCTTTATGGTAGTTAGTAGTAGGCTATCACGTATTTAAATTTATTTTTATATTTATTGTGTATTTAAAACAGTATAACATATAGCTAGATCAAACTGAAGAGTTAATCTGAATTATACTTCATACTTGAGAATAGCAATCTAACATGAACTGCTCACAGCTACCATTCAGTGCATTCAATGTACAGTAATAAATAAACAAGTACCTTAATCAGGAAGGTAAACAATGGCCAAAAAAAAGAACAGAGAAAGCAGGAGTGACCCACTGATAGTGTGAGCACATTGAGAGCACTCATAACTCCCACAACTTGCTTTTTTCTCTTTGAAACACCCACCCTAGTCTTAAAAACTTCACTTATTTTATGGCCTATAGATTATAGCTTTGATGCTTCGCAGCAGTCACACTCTTAAACAGCAAGTAAACTTTGGCCAGATCCCCCAAAGGCCTTCTCCTCTCCCCTAATTGGGTTTTATCTCAAGGTAGACAAACCGTCTGATGTCCACCTCCTATGTCGGTCTTACAGCACTGGGGTGTTGTAAGAAATGGCACCCATGGCAACGCTCTGACCTTGTAAACGCACACATAGCTATAAAAAGACAAAAAAAAAAAAAAAGGATCAAATTCAACAGTTTCAACCACCTAAATTAGCTACCACTGACTGTTGCAGCTCCAAATAATCAAATAAATCTCATTTGTTTCGCAACTCTCGGTTTCCCATGGGTAACTTTCTCTAGCGTGCTGTTACAACTGTACAGCAAGGCAAACTTTCATCTCAAGACTGCTACAATAACCAACAAAGGTAAAGACAGATAAAAAATGTAGATTTTAATGTATGCCCCCATTTTGCAATGGGATGAAAGATTTAAATTCTCCAGTGCACATGGCTGAGCCTTCAAAAAAAGAAGCTGCTGTCATCATCATCTTTATCACATCCTTTCATGCTTGTTAACAAGCATGGAAGTGACAGAAAAGCTCCTAGCACAGCTCAAGGGATGGAGGTATCTTAAATGGTTTGTTCCCCAAATACTCTCTCGAACTATCCCTGATACATGTAAGAACCACCTGTTACACAGGTGCAAGACATGACCTTGATATGAGGGTGCAACACCTGTAGGCCCAACCACTCAGAGTGTGCAGCTGCCAAGTTCAAGAGCCACTTGCACAACTGAGCGAGACCACGGCACAAAACAGAAAGGGTTGAGGATGTTGATCCTGTCTCAAAAAAAATAAAAAAGCAAGAACCCAACCCCCCTACACAAGGCCGTTCTATACTCAGGCACGCCTGCTACATGACTCACTTCCCCATTTGACCCCTATATAATCGATTTTACCTGAGCAGTTATACTCATAATCATTATACTTATAACTGTGGTTCTGTCCCACAGTTCTGTCCCAACTTCACGTCCACCTTGTGAGTTTCCCATTATTTCCCACCTTGGACCTGCCTCACTCTGTGATTTTGCTCTATTAAAGTCCCTAGAAATGACAGAATTGGGCAACATACTTGGGCCCCCTTCCGTCTCTCTCTCAGACAGAAACTTTCTTTCTCTCGATAAATATATTCTGCTCTTAACTTCTGCTGTCCCTAAAATTCATTCTTTGATTTTAGAGAACACAAAATCATACCAGATCTAGTAGGTTTAGGAGTTTCTTTCCCCTATATCAAAGTTTTCAACTTTCCAAGTCCTATCTAAAGAGACAAGAACACAATTTGCTTGCAACAGAATTCATAGTGTTGGTGGTAAATTTTCCCCACCCAAAAGAATGAGGAGAAAATCTGCTGAAACAAAATAACAGATGCAAAAATAGACTGACGATAAAGGACTCAATGAAAAAAAAAAAAAAAACCAGAGGGTAGCACTGCAAATCAGGAAGTAATGAAGAATTATTCAATTACCAGCTTTAAATTGTAGGTTTAGGGCTGGGGATTTAGCTCAGCAGCATAAGCACCTGCCTGGCAAGCACGAGGTCGTGAGTTCGATCCCCGGTACCAAAATAATAATAATAATAAATTGCAGTTTTACCATTTCAATAAAAGAGAAACCTAATAAACTAGATGCCTACATAATGAAGCCAATCCTTAATAACTTTATTATATCTAAATCATGTTATAAAAAGTCAACCTAAAACACATTTGCTAGAATAAAAATCCTCTCCAGTATTTACAGGTTGGTTTTTCCACAATCCCTAACCTGTCAAGAAGAAACAAAGCAAAATATATAGACTTGACAAATCCTGTCCTTTACCTTAAAACAATCTCCTCTGAGCTTCTCTGACAGTCTTTGAAAGCGATTCTAGCTAGGCACGGTGGTGCACACCTGGAATCTCGGCTACGCAGGAGGATCACTAGTTCAAGGTCAGCCTAGGCAACACAGCAAGACCCTGTCTCAAAAACAAGAGATCGAGAGATTTGAGGAGCTGAGAAAATAGTGATGAAGTGTTGCCTAGCACACAGGGCCTGGGTTCACTGCACAGCTCTAGAGAAGAAAAAAAAAATAGCTTCAAGTTTTCAACTTCACAGTGTCAGAAAAGGAAGTCTATTATTTGAGAGTTCACAAATAAAATACTTTAAAAAGTGTGATCTTGGGGGGGAGGGCTACCGAGGCTTGAACCCTGGGATCCTGCTAAACATTTGCTATACTCCCCATTTTTACATTTACCACGGAGTTATAACCCCTATTTTTACATTTTTATCAAGATTTTCAATTGTTCTACAGGAGCAAGATTATGGCTTTCACAGAAACCTAGTCCTATCACTGCTACGCAAGGCTGGACAAGTATAAGGTGGTGTCCTGGCTCCACATCTGTCACCCGACTCCTGCTCAGGGCTGGTCAAGCGGGTGCCCCCTTCCTCCTTCATGGCTCCATCTCTGTGCGAGTTGCTAACTGAAGCTGTGTGCTCAGAGGACAATGCGCCCAGACTGTGCAGAGGAGCGCAGGGCACACGTGAGTTGCACTTGGCCCTAGAAGCTCCAAACTAGTCATCAAGGTCCCTCAATGCTGAGGCAGTCGGGCTTGTCTGAGCTCTTCTAATCAACTTCCACTGGTACTTGCTTGTGGAATGTGGAAAATGAGCACTTTACACACTTATACAAAGGCATATATTCTACTGACTAAATTACACCGAAGACTTAGAATTAGTTCAGGAAAGCATCGAAATAAATAGTACCACGAACAGTTTCCCAAATGTCAATTCACACACTGCTTGCCATTCCCAGAGAAGAGCTAGCAAGCCAGTTCAAGGCCATCTTGTCTTCCTGTGGGAGGAAACTGAAAATTATAAATATGATCATGTCAAATTAGCAGAGCATACTTTTTTCTGGGAATTACTGGAAGAAAAGAGCACCAAGTTCAGACTTGCTTTTCCACAATGAAATAAACAAATTATCAAGAGGGAAAAAGTGATCACATGAGTTTGTTTCTCACAAGTTTTTTTTTTTTAGTATATAACATTTCCTATACTGACAGTACAAATAAAGTCTACTTTTCCTATTTCAAATGGTTTCTTTTAGTGGCAAATATCAGTGACATATCTGGTATCTTTAATAACTTGGACCTATCACTTTAAGGATAAAAGTGTCATAATCTTGATGTCACAAATAAGGTTAATAGAATTTCCTAACTGGCCTGATCAAAAGACCAAAACACAACTTTTGTTTAAAAACAAATTAATATATATATATATATATATATATATATATATATATATATATATATCAGTCAAAACCGCACTGATATGTAAAGGTGATGAGACATAATCAAAAGAGAATAAATGAAATGGAAGACAAGTGAATGAATGTTCTGTGAATGTTGCTGAAATGACAATAAAGGATTTAGACCAGCACACAAGTTTACTTGATGAAGCAGAAGCAGGGTTTGAAGGGACCAGGGTGTATTTTGGTGAAATAAAGTGCCCACAAACAGCATCACATGCTACATGACTGATCCTCTCATGTAAGGATCAGTTAATCTGGGCAGCAAATTTCATGGTTGTCTTATTTTAAGAAACTGCCACTGGAACCCCAAACTTTACCACTACAACCCTGATCAACTGGTGCCAGCTACAAGGTTAAGACCCTCCGCACAAAAGATTATGACTCACTGACTACTCAGGTTAAGCATTAGCATTTTTTAGCAAATAAATACTTTTTAAAAGAACCTATCTACATTGTTTTTTTAATATATCATGGTACTGCACAGTTACTATATTATAAACATTATTTGTACATGCACTGGAAAACCAAAACATTCTTACAACTCACTTTATTATGATATTTGCTTTAATTTGGTGGTCTGAAACCAAACCCACAATTCTCCAAGCTTTGCCTGTACAGAATATTTGAATGATTTAATCTACAAACCTGATGTAATAGACACATACAGAAATATACCTATCATTAGGCATATACAGAATATTTATGGCAATTGACTATTTAGAAGGCCATAAAATAAGTCTAAAACTTTAAAGGAGTAAATTAATGCAAATTCAACTTTCTGACCATAATGCAATTAAGGTAGAAATCAAAAAAAAGAAAACTGAAAAATATCCTTATTTTGGATACTTTTAGAAACTATAAATAACCAAATACAAAGTAATTATAAAGGAAAGCAAGAATTTAATGAAATTAGAAAACATTTTAAAATTATGACATGAAATAAAGGGTTAATCTTAAATGTAAGTATTAGGAAAAAAGACTAAACATTTATGAACGAAGTATTTCAAATAATTTTTAAAACACTGAAAATTGGGCTGGGGATTTAGCTCAGTGGCATAAGCGCCTGCCTGGCAAACACGAGGTCATGAGTTCGATTCCCAGTACTGCAAAAAAAAAAAAAAAAACTGAAAATTAATGAAATAGAAATAAATGTACAATAGAGAAAATAAAGTCAATTTATATACCTAAAAAGAATAGAATTGACAAAGCCCTGACAGGGAGAAAAAGAAATTAAAAAATATCAATATCAGAACCAAAAAAGTCAATATAGGAAGCTACAAACAAATAACACTGTTATGAGAAATTTTATTTTATGACAAATTTAAAAATTTTGATGAAATGGATGAGTCTTAGAAAAATGTGTATCACCAAAAGTAACACAGGAAGAAATAGACAATGGAAATAGTCTCAAAACTTCCATAATAAATAAATTAGTTACCAGAATATCTTATCAAAAAGAAAATTTCCAGACTCAAATAGCTTAACAGGTAAGTTTCACTCAAGTAAAAATTAATTTCAATCTTTCACAATCTTTACCACAAAAGAAAAGGAAACATTGCTCTCAAAGCTAGCATGATTTCATGAAAATATGACAAGCAATGAGAAAGGGAAATTACAAGGTAAAATCACTAATGAACACAGATTTTTAAATTTAAAATAAGCAAATCAAATCCAGCAGTATAAAAAAGTTAGTAAGTTATGACCAAATTATTCCTAAAAAGCAAATTGGTTTAACATTCAAACATCAATGTGATTTTCTCTGTTAAGAGAATAACAGGAAACCAATTATACAAACATTAAGATGAATAAATAAAAGGCACCTCTTACTAGTTAAAGGCTAGCCAGGGGTTTAGCTCAGGGGTTTAGCTCAGTGGGCACAAGTGCCCACTTGCCAAATGCAAGGTTGTGAGTTTGATCCTTGGTACCCAAAAAATAAATAAATAAATAAATAAATAAATGAATGAATAAATAAATAAATAAAATTCAAAGGCTAGTCATTTTTTAAAACTTTTTTCAAAGTAGGAATAAAAGGCAATTTCTTTACTGTACTAAAGGATATACGAGGTTTCCACTTTCCTGTCAGAGGACAAGTTATCCCAAGTGGGCTCCTCCTACACCAGTACCTCCACCCAAGCTTCACCCCAGCAAGGTTAATCCGCACAGCTGAGGTGCCCTGGGGCTAGGTTGGTACTGTATCTGCCCTGGCCCTTGCTTGATCAGCCCACTGTGCCTGTCTTCAAAAACTGGATGACACTGCCAAGGCAAGGGGTAACTGGAAGGGTCCTGGTCATCAAAATCCTCCCAGAACCACCCAGAAACAGAAAGAAACAGAAAAATAATTAAAACAGTGAAAATAGCCCTTTGGAAACTGCCGACATTACCAAAATAACAGCACTGATCTTTAACCAGAAAACTCTTGGAGCCATTAAAGACAGTCGGGGACTGGCAGTCCGAGGGCCACCATGTCCATGACCACCACCCTCCAGACATAAATGACATCAACAGTGGTACAGGCAAATGCTAAGCTAGTTACAAAGTATGAAGGAAAATACTTCAACAAAGGATCGTCTGACAAGGCGGGGACGGGGTAGTATACAGGAAAACAGCAAATATGACGGAGAGCAAATGGTGAAATAATTTCTTTAGAGATCTGGAACTAAAAACAAAGATGCATATTTTCACCACTGATATTCAACACTGTAATGAAGGTCCCAGATGCTGATTCCAGCAAATGGAAAAGCCAATCTTCAGAATAAATCATGGTAATCCACAACTGGATAATTGTGTGGGAAAAATTAATTTGGAGCCCTACCTCATACCTTATACAAAAACTGGTTTTAAAGTATTCAAAACAAATATATAGAAGGAAAAAGGAATAACTTCATGATCACAAGCCAAGAAAACATTTCATGAATAAAATACAAAAACTGCTAGCCCTAAAGGAAAATGGTACTCAACTGCATACAAATTAACAACTTCTGGGAGGAGAACAGCACAAAGAGTGAGAAGATATGTCACCAAAGAATGCATAAAGACTGGTGGCTTTGGGGGAAATCTAATTAAGGATGAGTTGCCACTGAAGATAAATTTAATTTGCGGGAATGTAATTATGTAGTGGGCTTACTTACATAGTTTCTTAGTGCAGTATATGTGTAACATTGTTAGCCATCCACTGGAAAAAGATTTTGAAGGTTACTCCAGCAGCCCAATGTGGTGACTAAGTTGGTTTAAATAGAAGATGCAGGTCCCAAGTATGTACCATTACACGACTGTGTTCCACAGCCCCACCACTGAAAATATGAGGGTGATATGAAGTGTAACAAGCCAGGAACCAATTATCAGTTACAAAAAGGTATGCTACAGAAGCCATTCTCATAGATCTAACAAAAAGGAAAAATTTTCTTCTGTCTGGAATACATTCAATAATGTACCACTGATCTTTTTTCTCTTTTACTGAGTATCATGCAAAGTAAAATTTATCAAGATTTTCCTGTGAAGCTGAATGCTACTGACATCCAAACTATCAAGAAGAAAAAACTTCATAAATAATGTATGGAAGGGTTAGATAGCTATTCTTATCTTTTAAAGACCATATTATAGGCTGGGGATTTAGCTCGGCGGCATAAGCGCCTGCCTTGCAAGCACACAGTCATGAGCTCAATGCCCGGTACCAATTAAAAAAAAATAAAAAAATAAAATAAAGACCATATTATATATGAAAAGTAACCAGAGGGTAGAGAATCAAAAAATATAGAAGAAAGATATTAAAGAGATATGTCAAGCAGTAAATTAATTATGCTTTTCCCCTAGAACTCAAAATACTTGTTATATGTATCCATTTGTTGATATCTATAATTTAGTATGATTATTTCTCATTCTAAATAAGTACTATTAATTTTCAGTCTAATCCCACTTAGAAAGTTTAATAAGTAAACTTAAACCACACTGGCTTAGACTAATCCTAAACTATGCACTACACAGAGCATAAAGTAAGAATCTTTTCTTTTCCCTGTTCACCTCTGAGGCCACTGTGACTGATAAACAGATGCTTTCAAGGTGTTTGATTTCTTTTTTTTTTTTTTTCTGTATTTTTCAGACTTTATTTTCAGAAGCTAGCTCCAACCACTTAGCCTGGAGGGTTACAGTTAAATTCAAATTATCTTTTGATGAGACAAATGGGTTTTGGATGCATGAATTTCCTACATGTAGATCCTCTTTTGACAGAAAATAAAATTCAAGATACTCCATCAAATGTGTAAGATGTTCACTGACGACTTTCCGCAGATGCGGGCTATAGATAGAGATTAGCGGTTTCACTAACGATTGTTGTTAAACTGTGGAACATGTCATAACAATCTCCAGAAACTGCTTTTCCAGCTTTCTAGCTTTAGTTTTTGTCCTTTGATCTCATCTGCCACTGAAAACCATGTTGCATTTTTTCCTTGCACAGAAGCATGAAGGTCATTAAAAATACTAAAGATATCGGTTAAATAAGCAAGTCTGGATATCCAGTTCACATCTTTAAAAAGTTGAGGCCAAACACGTTTCTTGCCTTGCAAAAACGCTACAAGATCATTTCAAATTTCAAACACTCTTGATAGAACTTTCCCCTGAGACAAGCACTGTATTTCAGCATGCAGTAGCTTAGGGCCAGCCTGCATATTTTCACAAGGTGTTCAATTCCCTAACCTCAGTGGGGTCACGTGGATATTGACATTATAAGCACTTTTCAAACTGAACTTATAAAAATTTTACATACATTCTATGCATATATATATATATTTCACATTTGTTTGTATAAATCATATCTAATAAAATTATAAAACTAAAACTAACATAGGTATTATGCAGAAAAAGAATTATTCTATGAGATTACAAAAAAGTATGGCACTATTACAGGGATAAAAATAGTTTAAATCAACTCTAGTTGATGAAAGTTGCTCCCCACAAGTTAGCAACTCTGATATTACTACACATATAAAATGGACTTGAACAGTTAAGTACACGGTGGGGTCTGGGCTTTAGCTCAGCGGCACAGCGCTGGCCTGGCAAGCGCCAGGTCATGAGTTTAATTTCGGTACCAAAAAAAAAGTAAACGGATGGTGGATAGTGGGTAGTGGATGTAAGATTTTTCACTGCTGTAGAAGGAACTACCAATAGAAAAGGGAAAGGAGTTGAAATGATTTCTTCCTGCTATTAGATGAGATGGAGACACCAGTAAGCATTTACATTAGCTTAATGCAGCTATAGCTGATGCACATAGAAATGTTCATATATGCATACCAATGTTTACGCCTGGGTTAGTGTGCACACCTGTATTTCTTTGCTTTGTCGGCTGAGAAAGTCTAAAATAGCACTTCAGAAAGCAATGAGCAAACCTATTACCCAGATCCAAATTCCAATCCCATTTTCCATAGAAGGAACTACAGCTCATTAGATAAACGACTTATTCTAGAGCTAGACAGGAAATGTATAAGATGAGCTGGGAGCATCTTTGCAAAAGTAAGGAAGTGCTAGGAAAAAATAGGGAAGCCCACATTGATGGTAGGCTTAACCAAAGACACCAAGTAAAGGAAATCCCAGTGGCCAATGCTGTGACAATGTGAGCAGCAAAATAAACTAGTGTTGGACTATAATTCAGTGCATAAAATAAATATTCGTGAGGTGCTGCTGGTGTGAATAAATGAAGGAATAAAATAATGGGGAAGAAAAGACAAAAAGCCTCAAAGTAATTTATGTAGATACTTCACCTTAACGGAGAGAAAACAGAACACACCACTCTTAAATGTGTGAGCTGCACCCTAGACTTTCTTCCAAAGCTGTATACAGAAAGGGTAGAAAAAGAGTACTTTTCAGTGGAAAAACTCAATTGTCCTCGGACAGGGCTGGCTTCGAAGAGGAGTCTGAGACCACACCTCCCTCTATCCACTGGCAGGACTCAGGGTCCAGAGACCTGCGGGAATGCCAGCCACACAGGGGAACCCTGGTTAAGGCACACACAGTGGACAGGTGAAACTCAGGTGCAGAAATGTCTCAAGCAACAGTAACAAAACCAGCCAACAGGTGGTAGGTTAGAACCAGCATGTGCTTGGGGATAATGACACAAGGAATAGAAGCTGGTGGGTTAAGTCATCTCCCCTCTCTCTCTCTCTCTATCACACATTTTCTCTCTCTCCCTTACTTGGTCTTTTTTTCTTTTTCTTTTCTAAATGACTAGAGAGAACTCCAGCCACAGAAAACTAATCTAGAGATGAAACCCTGCAAAAATCCATCTGCAATCCTGGCCAGAGTACAAATTTCTGGGATCTGACTTAGCCTAGCACAGAACTGTAGACACTAGAGGAATTTTACTACTTTCATTTATCTTTCTTCTTTTCTTTCTTTTTCTTTTTTATTTCTTCCTTCTTTTCTTTCTCATTCATGATTTGGATCTAGAACCTTTCTTTTTGTTTTATTCTTTAGGAAACCCCCTCATTGACCTTATGATACTTTCATGCAAGTAAATATTGTCTCTTCTCTTTCTTGTTCACTTCAAAACACCTAGGCCTTCTCCAGTTCTTCTCTCCTGTGTCCTACAATTACCCAACCCCTGGATGATCATCCTTTTGTGTTCCAGCCTTGGTCCTACTAATTCAGCCTCATTCATCTCTCCATCTTACCCGCATCCTCTTGAAACACCCCCTCACACACACAATTGGGTAAAATTACTCTAAGTGGAAAATCACTGCATGCAAGTTCCTGGTGTAAGTTGTATTATATCATAATTCTGTAAACCTCCATCCTACAGTTGTAAATATCAGGCTAACATTTACCACAGTATGTCAGTAGCCAGGCTATACTTGAGTCTATTGTTATGGCCATCTGAACTAGTATAACCAGGATGTTACACAAGCTATAACCAGGTTTTCCCTGCGTGAAAACACTGTGATTTTAAGGGGTCATAACCATCAACATAGTCCAGTACCAAAGGAATGGACCCTAAGTCAGATGGATAGCGATTCCTCTGTTGTACCATATTGAGAAGGTAGGTTTTTGGGACAGACAAAAGACCAAGAACCACCTACATCTAAAAGACATCTGAAGGAACAGATACCTCCTAGGAAAGCCTTGACACCATTGATAAGACTATATAACACAAGAAATCTACAAATAAAATACCAAATACAATACAAAAGAAGTATCTACAGAAAACAAATGAAATAGAAAATGACAAGATGAATAAGTAAAATGCAACCCAAAACACCCAGCTCACCCAGGACAAGTCCAGAGCACAAAGAAATAGAGGAAATTGGAAGCCAACAAAGGGAACTCTCTGAAATGATAGCAGAGCTCAAAAATCAAAAGAAAGGGACCATGGAAAAAATAACCTCTAAGGTGCAAAAAGAAATTACTATCAAAATGAAATACATTATTAAAGCAGACAGATAAACAAATAGAGGAGCTCAGAAAAGGATGGAAACCATGCATGCCAAACATAGAAACAGAATCAATGGATCAGAAATACAGGAGATTACAAACACCATTGAAATGGTACACAGCAGATTGAATAAAGGTAAGGATAAAATATCAGATCTAGAAGACAGGAACTCGACCAGCAACCAGGAAAAGAAAACTATCTTATAAATAGCAAGAGACCATGAAAAATCAATGCAACCACTACAGGATGAAGTGAAGAAAAACAAAAGATTGATTCGAATCAGTGAGAAATCTAGAGACTGCAAAGCCATTAAAAAACCTCTTCACAAAAATAATCATAGAAAACCTCCCAAACATGAATAAAGAATCTGACATACAAATAAAGCATATAGAATTTCAAATAGCCAAAACCAAAATAAATCTACACAAAAGCATATAATAATCAAGATTCCAGAAATTCAGCACAAGAACAAACTATTAAAAGCAGCTAGAAAAAAGAAACATATCACTTATAAAGGAAAGTCCATCAGGATCACAGCAGATTTCTCAACACAAACTCACAAATAAAGGAGAGCATGGAGTGGGATATTTCAAGCCCTAAAGGAAAACAATCTTCAACCCAGATTGCTATACCCTGCAAAACTATCTTTCAACATTGATGGAGAAATAAGCTATTTCCATGACAACGACTGAAGAAATTTATGACCACCAAACCAGCTTTACAGAATATGGTGAATGACACATTAGGAAGAGATAACAAAGACCACAAACACATGAACACAAAGAAAGAAGCCTCCAGGTAGGGCAAACAATTAAACAGAAAAAAAAAGACAGGAAAACAACATAAAAAGAAAAGTCAATACATATCACTTATAATTGCCAATATAATGTTTTGGGGTGGAGCATTCTGTAGACATCTACCAAGTCCATTTGTTCATGAACATGAAAGTCCAAATAAGCACTAATACAATTGTAGTGAGGTACTTCAATACCCACTCTCAGAAATAGATCAACTAGACAAGAAATCAACAAAGAAAATTTAGAATGAAACCAAGCCTGTGAACAAATGGACTTGGTAGATGTCCAGAATGTTTTACCCCAAAACATCAGAATACAGATTCTTCTCAGTTCCACATGGGACACTCTCCAAAACAGATCGTCTATTAGCTGACAAAACATGTGTAAGTAAATGTAAAGGAACTGAAATCATTCCATGCTTTCTATCTAACCATAGCTCAATGAAACTGGAAATCAACAACAAAGAAAACACAAAAACTACACTAACATGCGGAAATTAAACAGTACTCTTCTGAACAAACAATGGGTCACAAAGGACTTTAAAGATGAAATTAAACAGTATACACAATTAAACAAAAACACCGATATAATACACTGAAGCTTATGGGATACATAATAGAACAGTACTGCAAGGGAAATTTATACTGATGAACTTACACATCAGGAAAACGGAATGAACTCAAACCACCTAATGTTGAACCTCAAACTTTTGGAAAAAGAACAACTCAAAGCCAAACTCATAGGAGGGAGAAAATTATAAGAGCAAAAATGATTGCAGTAGAGACTAAGAAAACAATACAAAGAATCAATGAATCAAAAAGGTTCTTTGAAAGAAGAAATAAAATTGATAAGCCATTAGCCAACCTCAACAAAAAAGAGGAAAGAAAAAACACAAACAACTCCAATAGCCCACCAACCGAAGAACAGATAAAAAGATATGTTTTTTATATAATTGAGTACTACTCAGTCTTAAAGAAGGATGAACTGGAGACTTTCACAGGCAAATAGAACCAACCCGAGACAATACTTGTAAGTGAAATAAATCAGACTAATATGTGTAAACATTGCATTGTCTCAGTAGTGTGAGAAATTGAACAAGTAAATAAGACCCAGAATGTACAGTACATATTATGAATTGGGAAGAAACTATTAAAAACAGAAGACAAACTGTGATAGTGAAAGAGGGAAAGAAGGAAAGGAAAAAGATGTATTTATACACAAGACCGTTAAGATAGTTATGCAGCTAGTTTCTCTTAATTCACTGAAGAGAAAGGTTTGTGCTAATACTGTCTGAACAAGATATCATGCTTATATCTGGCACTCTGAATAACTACTACAAAGACAATACACAAGGGATTAATTACTGTAACTCTCCTACTAACCTGTTTTGAAACTGTTTTTTTCCTCTTTAAAATAAAAAATAAATAAGTAAAAATACAAAGGAAAAAAAGGTTAAAAAAAAAATTACAAAGGTAAAAACCCAACAGGACTTTAGCCAGCTGATCAGCATCAGCAGCAAAGGGTCACAAATCAGGTTGACAGTACGTATCTTTAACTTGATCTGATGACAATTGCACTTTATCTTTGTGATTTTACTCCCCAAAACACATAACACCAGCCTCTTTGTGAAAAAAAAAAATCAGACAAATTCAAATAGAGGAGAATTCTAAAATATATCTGACCAGGACCCCTCAAAACTATCAAGGTCATCAAATTCAAGTGAGAAACCATCCAATTCAAAAGGAACTTCACAGCACAGGACAACTGAACGCAATATAGAATTCCAGATGAAATCCTAGAACAAAAAAGAGGGCTAGGGGAAAACTAAGGAAATCTGAATCTAATACAGATTTCCGTTCCTATCAATGTATCAATATTCTTTCAGCAATTGAATTTAACATACTAAACAAGTAAGATATCAATAAAGGAGATCAAGAGTGAAGACTGTTGGGACTCTCTGTACTATTTTTGTATTCTTTTCTGTAATCTAGAATTGTGATAAAAATTCATCAACTAAACAGTTTTTAAGACAAAAATCAGCAGATCATTACAACCAGAACATATGCGGATACATGATGGAAGAGGTACTACAGATTTATGTGAAAAGAATGAAATACTGCGTAAGGGATTCTGGGGGGAGCTTATAAGCCACACAGGAACACAAAATTAGGTAAGATTACATTTGATCATTTCCTCCACATACAAATTACAGTTAGGTTAAAATTCCAACTGTGTAAAAACGTATCTTCCAAACCATTAGAAAAAGAGAGTATCTCTATCATCTTGAGGTAAGAAAAGTCTGCTTAAAAATGTAATAACCAAAGACTGATTTGACTACATAAGTTTTCAGCTCTATAAAATAAAAAATATTATTCAAAGAGGGGCGGACAGATGGCTGATCAAAGGAAACAGTGTTCAACCTATAAGGCTAGAAGGATTAATACACAAAGGAACAAATTCAGAAATCCAAGAAATAAATTATAAACTATAAATAAACACACACAAACATACACACACAAAGACGGGGAAGGAATAAGAACAGATGATCACAGAGGAATGAATGTCACTAAATAAATGGAAAATTTATTCTCTCACTCTCTCTCTGTCTCTGCCTCTCCCCTCCTGTCCCCTCTTCTCTTTCTCTCTCTCACCCACCCCTGCTGGGGATCAAAGCCAGGGCTTCACATGTGCTAAGCATGTGCTATTCCGCTGAGCTACACACCAGACATATACAAGTGTTTATTGCAAAAAAAGTTCACGTTTTCATGCTATACTTATTTAATCACATTTTCTTCCCCATATCATGGGCTTCTGTCAGTTATACTCTAAATTTTATTCTGCAGCAGACCTGATGATAGGCCAGCATCAACAATGCTGCTTGGCCATACTTACGATTAAAAAAAAAAAAAATGACTTCAGACTGCTCAACCATCTCTGACCAAGGAGGACTCAGGAGGAGACTACAGACATCCGAGGCAAAGACCATACTTTGGAACTTGCATAAGGACGCAGATCTTGGAAGAGGCACATTGGTCCTGGCTCAAACCTCGCTGGGACACAAAGGCAAAAAACTCCACAAACTAAGTATTAACCAGGTAGGCACTTCAGATTAGCGCTAAGCAAGAAGGTTATACATGGAAAAGTTCTCTACAAATTCCAAACAGCCTATATGCTGTTTTTCAAAACTGACACCCAAACTGACCCATAACTCATAAATATTCCATTTTATCATCCTTTGAGTTATATGTAGGTGTTAATATTTTACTTTTAATTAAACTAACCCATTTTTGGTGACTAGCAAAGTATGACACATTCATTACATGGTACAGTAAATTTATGGTTCAAATAAATTTTATCTATAATTTCCCAAACCACTATGGAAAGTCAAATTGTTCATTTTTATGGAATAAACCACAGTATGGGACTATATAAAAACTCAAAAGAAAAAAAATTCAAATATAAATGGTTTCTAAGTTAATGTCTAGGGAAAGAAAAAATTTTACATAATTTAACAATCAGAATTTCTTCCTAACACAAGCTAACCCTCAGTACAAATCTCAGTGGCAAAAAAATCATTTTTCATGGATAAAGATGAGACGAAACTTACCAAAACGTAAGTATGGATATGACTGAAAAATAACAAAGAATGGTATTTGCAAATACTGCAAAGGAAAATACCAACGCAACATAACACAACATAATAGTCCTTCAGCTCTTTCTGAAAATAAGGTACCAGTGATAGGAATGGTCCAGTCTGAGACCACTACCTCCGCGGGTGAAGGACTGGGGCCAACCGAACCCTGTGGGGCAGCATTAGCACGGAGGATTCCTGTTTAGTCATGATGTGTCATCGCTTCTTGTGAGAGATCGTAAAAAAGCACTGCACAAACCCAACCCCACACACACTTTAGTTTTCTTTCCTTCTTTTCTTCCTTCCTTCCTTCTTTCCTTTCTCTTCCCTCCTCTCTCCTTCCCTCCCTCCTTCCTTTTCTTCCTGCCTTCCTCCCTCCTTTCCTTCCTTCCTTCCTTCCTTCCTATCTTCCTTTCTTCCTTCCTTCCTTCTGTGTGCTAGGGATTAAACCCAGCAGCTTGCACATGCTGAGCACATTCTCTACCACTAAACTACATCTCAGCTCCCTCCTGATTCCTAAAGTTATTAGAGGCATCCAGGAATCTACACTTGTGAAAAGTGCTGGTTCTGAGGAGTTCAGAAAAACCTCACAGGGGCACCCACAACCATCAGATCAGAAAGGGAGATTTTACATATATGTGTGTGTGTGTGTTTGCGTGTGTGTGTGTGATCTTTTTGCTTTCTTGGAAATGTTTATACTGTATATCTCTAAATCTCACAACCAATTATAAAATAAAAGATGCTTATTAGTTTTAATTAAACTCTTACTGTCATATGTCAGTTACAGGATACAGACATCAGTTTCCCCTCTGATACCAGGCAAAAACAAAACAGAAGGGTGGGATGCCAGGGGAGGGGTGGGGGTGGGAGGGGGAGACAGTATTCCTCCTTAAAGAAAACAAACAAAAAGATATAAATGAAGCCTAAAGTTCATGCCTGTTACTGCATTTCAAAGAAGGGTAGTATGTGCAAGTCTCAAGGTATTTGTCAGAATTTTCAGTGTGTTTCAAATATCTAATTTTAAAAAACTTAAATGCTGGTATTACTCCAAAAGGAAACCAATGCTGGCACGCTTGGCCTCCGCCTGAAGAGAGCAGCAGCTGGTAGACCCCCTCCGGTGACGGTCAGCTATTGAGGACACATCTGAGTTGATCTGATGGCCCTCACTCTGGCCATAAGACATACGGAACTGGTCTGCACACTTGAACAGCCATGCTGACCCTCCCCGAGAACCAGAAGGCTTAGGCAGAGGTGGAAGGACACGTCCCCGTGGCTCACATACCTGTGTCACTAGCAGAACCCGTGGACAAAGCTGGCATGATGCAGGCTGCGGGCGAGGGGCGGCCCTCCACACACTCCCGCCGCAGAAATCACAGGCAGCACCAGCTCAGCGCCCTGCAGCCACCGTGTCAACAGAGATTTATATGTTGCATGAGCTGATTCTAGAAAAAAAAGAAACACTCGTGTACGTACATCTATGTAAAAAGTATCATTAAATTGCAACAGTCTGTAACTAATTCAAACTTCTTACTCCGATACACTCGTGGACAGATTATAATTCTACAGAATTTCTTCTACAGACAACATGCAGATAAGCCAGCAGAGATTTCTGAGTGGATGTGTGATTTCTAATTGAGAACATGACTGTTCTTCATGCACGTGTCAAAGCTTCCCTGAAGATTTTTACATTTGGTTTGGGGGCCACTGATGGGACATATGGAGAACTTTAAGAAGCTTCTGTAAGTCAAAGCTATTCTGAAATTCCTTCCCTCTGTTATAATTCTAGCTGTGTTTCCAAATGTGTAACAGAGACCATATGCATTGTCAGTGACCTAGAACTAATTGTGCTTTTGAAAGCGTTCATTCTAATAGGACGACTGCAGTTCTCTAATGAAAACTGCAAATAATCTTGAAAGAGTTTTTACCAACACTAAAGCAAGCTATTATTATAGGCTTATAGAAGTTGTACTCTAAACTAAGCCTGAGGGTTTAAGCTAATAAGTAAATTATTTTAGCCAAAATCAAGCTCTAATGGATGTTGAAAACTGCCTTTTTCCGCATAACTATCCAAAGTTTATCCTTAAGTAAGCAGTGAAGGCGGTACAGAAGACAGCTGAAGCACAAGGGCTCGAGAGTTTGGCTTAATGTCTAATCTCGCTCAATCTCTGATCAAGGTCAAGTTATTTAATCTTTTTAAGTGCTAATTTCCATACATGCAAATAGTGATGATAACTTAGAAATCTGATAATTAAATATGGTAACGCACACATCACAGCACATTGCATAATACAAGCAAACAACAGAAGCTGGCTATATGGCAGGGTTTTTTTTAATTCAGGCAATATAAATATAAAATTAAAAATATAAAAGAAAGATTAAAGCAAGATTAAAATTTACATTGGCCTAACACCTAGAAGGGGACCATGTGGTTTAAATTTAAGTCACAGTATCTAATGATGGAAAATACAATCCCTCTAGATTTTTGTAGAAATCAGAACTACACGATGTGTTTAAATATATTTTTCAGTGACGTTCTCTAATTCACTAAACAGCAAATTCAGTCATTTAAAATTATAATTTGACATATTAAGGATGGCAAGAAAAACAGATGCTGTAAACACTGGAAAAACTGGCTCACCTCAATTCTTAATGCATTTAAACTGCTGATTCATATTACAGGATAAAGAAAACTGAACTTGCCAAATTTTACTTGAAAAAAATCCAGCTCCAAAATTTCATTAAAGCCTTCTAAAGTAGCTTTCTAATTGTCAAAGTACAGTTGGTATAAAAAACTTAGCATCAGATAGACTTTCTTGGACTGGTTACATGCTACGATGTCTTGGAATCTGCTTTACATTATCACAAAGGCTGACATAGTAAAGACGTGCATACAAACCCATACAAAGAAGAATGCAAACTAAACATATGAGGGCAAGTATTTTAAATACCAAATGAAAATATAAATAAGCTAAAAATTTTAAATGAGAGAAAAAGACAAAGCAAGGTTTCCTTAAAGTCTAGCTTAGAAGCTTTTTTCCCTAATGATTTAAAAAAGCAACCAAGCTTTCACTTTGCAAATTATTATAATCAGTATTAAAATTCAACTATGAAAAATATTCCTTATAAAAGCAAGGGTAGAAATGTTCATACAAAAATAAATCCTCCAAAAAATACATATAATTTAACTATATTTAAATGAACAGATTTGTCTTGCTAATATTAAAAAAAAACAGTTAAAAGTTGTAAAAGCTATGCATATACATCTCTACCATTAGGACAATATATATGTATGTATGTATGTATATGGGAAGCTATTTACATGTATATATGCAATTTATGTCATGAGAAAAGTTGTAATTTATCCGGTACCAATTACCCCTAAATGTATAGATATATATATAGACATAATATGCAATCTACCACTTCCTAAATGGCTTAAAAAATGTATAATATTTCTTCTTTAATAAATCACACACATCATATATTTCATCTTATGCTTACAGTGAACAAAATTATAATCAGATGCAATCTGGTATATTTTCATTCTGTGAATACTAACAAAACTTTTATATTCCACATCAAAACATACTTTTGAGCAGTGCCACATAAAAGGACTCAGCATTTCTCAATTTTTATTTCATAATAAACATTCAAAGTTAAAATTTGTCCAAAGCTGTATACTGACTACAATGCAATTATCTTTCGTGTATACTCCAAAGTAATGACCTACTGAGAACATATACATGTACTGTGTGTGTATATGAATTTTTAGTGGTTTAATAGAATGCCAACCAGTAAAATACTTAAGATTTTATGGAACAAAGTAGCACTGCTAGGTTTAACTTTCCAAGTTAAATTTTTGTGTAATAGTGTTATTTTCTTTGGCTAAATTTATTGAAAATGCTTTGGAATTTTTCAGAACCCAGCCATAATTATTACTGACTGTTGTATGGAATCGATTTACTACAACACAAAAATACCAGCTGTTACAGTATGTCCTGAGAGGGATTACTGAATATTCTTAAATTGAAGTTCAATCCATCTTTCCATAAAAAAAGAGAAAGACCCAAACGCCAGGAACATAACAGCAGTACCAAGTGCACCTGAAGCATTTACAATACCCAGTAGAACTATTACAACCTCCTTTCAAAAGGCTTATTTTTGAAATTTCATTATTCCAGTTGTACTGTGCTTCTATATATCACACTGTATCGTGTTCTTCTGGCATTGATCACGTGGAAACAGTGAAATATGTGAAAGTCTATGAGGTTACAACATTCAATTCCTACCAGCCCTGACATGGTGCTTCTGAGGCTCTCATGACATCTAGTGGTCAACAGCAGAAATATAAGTATTTGGAACAAGAGGGCTTTTGAAATTTTCAGTAAAGCAAACATTCCAGCAAGCGATGGAGTCACCCGCAAAATTTTTTATTAATGTGCAGATAAACTCAGTTAATGCAAATGAACAAGAAGTCGAGTAATTTAAAACCACACTTCCTTTCTATCTGGGGTGGTGTTCAAGAAAATGAAAACTTTTAATTACCTGTCATCACAAAGCAACGGTTATATTAACAACTTGTGCTATGTTCAGTATACCAACTGAAGACAATTTCCCAGATACAAGAGTAAGTTTTTCAATATAAATCTAATTTTTAAAAGCTCAATTTGAAAGACTCATTAGTACATTAACCAATGCAAGCAGCACCTAATATCTGTTAACGCTATTTGAATCTTTATAAATCTTACGTGTAAGAACATGACGGAGCCACCATCGACCTACGTGGCGTAAAGCTTCTCACATAAAATGGTGTTTATATCTTTTCCACTTGCACTTCTCCAAACGTGTGGTCTCTAGATTCCTAGTGGCCTCCAACACCTTTTAGAGGGATTCATAAGGTCAAATTATTTTCAGAACATACTGAGGTGTTGTTTGTCTTTGGCACCAACAGTGAGACGCAATGGTGGGTCAGACCATGGGCACCTTAGTGTGAATCAAGAGAACGGCACCAACGTGGAGGTCTTACTCACTGTATTCGTCATTGCCGAGAGCCTAACAGTATTAATAAAAACCAACAGTTAATGGACTCCTGAATGCCCATCTGATCAGTGATCTCTGTTAAAATGCAAAGTACAGATAAAGTGTTGCTGCCGGGAACAAAGTAAAGGGCCAGCTGAAAACACACACTTGTGCAATGATCTGAGTTGTGACTGCATCGCATGGCAGTTTGGGGGAATCACCACTGTTACTTAAAAGAACAGATGAAAGATAATTTTCAGGCCTGGGCATTTGGCAAACATCTTCTTAAAAATGAATGAAGTGAGCCTATGACTTTAAGAGCAACTACTAACACTATGTGTTGCTAGTGATAAAAGCAGAAACTCTGCTACAGCATGGACCAGGACAGGACCCTATTGAAAATGTTCCAGCATGTGGCCACGCCAAGCTTCCCAAAGCTCTCTTTCCCTTCTAGGTATGGGCTGCCTCATTGTTTTGCTTAGGGCAGACAGAATAGCTGAAAATGAGAGCACAGGTTTTTAGGGAGGCTATGTGAGAGGCACACCCCAGCTCTGCCTCACCAACTCCACAATCTCTCCCAAGCTACTTAATGAAATGAGATTAAATAAAAAAATATCTAACCTACATAGCAGTCGGCCAACAGGTGACGGCTCTTATTAACAATCCGAGTCCACTTTCACCTCATTTCCTTTAATTCAGCAAACTATCAGAGGTCCTATGATGAAAAGAATGTGCACTCTGGCAGGAAGCAGACCCTAGTTTAGAATTTGGCCCTGCCTCTTACTACATGTACAACTTACAAGAGTGAGACCTTGGGAAGCCACATAAAGTATTTTTTTTATTTTTTATTTTTTTATTTTACAGAGAACAAAACAAAACAGGACAGAACAAAGCAGGTCAGAACAGGGCAATGTAAGCAACAGCACTTCACAGCAAGACAATTGGATATTAACAGTAGCTACCATAATGTCTCTTTCTTTGAAATAGTTGAGCTTAGCTTTACACACAATAATGTCAAACATAACAAAATAGAATAAAACCACTCAAGAGAATGAAAGTATTACAAGGCATTCTGAACCAAATAACAGAAGATGAACAATGGCTACTATCTCATTTTCCATAAAAAACTTGTTTATACTATCATACATATTAAAATCCAATAAGACACAACATGATAGAACCAATGGTAATAGAAAAACAAGAGCATGGTGGGACTTCAAAGCAAGATGATATTAAATCAACAATGGCTGCCATATTGTCTTGTTTTCTCCAAAGTAGCTGTTCATACCATCACACATAATAAGATCAAACAACACAGAATAAAACCATTCCAACCAATGAATGAAAACATTATAAGGCTTCAAAGCAATATAATGGGGAACCATGATTACCATAGAATCTTCTGTACTCTTACCGTTTCTTACACTAGGGAGACTATACGGTATTTATATATGTGAGTTTGATTTGTTTCACTTATGAGTATGGACTCAAGTTGCATCCACTTATTTATAAATATCTCAATGTGATCATTCTTTATAGCTGAGTACTACTCCATTGTATAAAAGTACCACAACTTTTTTATCCGTTCCTCAGTTGATGAGAACTTAGGTTGTTTCCAAGATCTGGCTACTACAAATTGTGCTGCTATAAACATGGATGCACATATATCACTGTGGTATGATGTTTTCAGTTCTTCCGGGAATATGTCTAGGATTGGAGGTCAAATGGGACCTCCAATCCCAGCTTTTTGAGGAATTGCCACACTGACCTCCACAGTGGTTGCACCAGTCTACACTCCCACCAACAGTGCGGAAGAGTTCCTTTTTCCCCACAGCCTCTTCAGCATTTGATGTTGGCAGTTTTCTTGATCCTGGCCATTCTTTCTGGAATGAGATGGAATCTCAGAGTGTTTTAATTTGCATTTCTCTGAAGACTAATGATGATGAATATTTTTTCATGTATTTATTTGCCATTTATATTTCTTCATCTGAGAACTGTGTGTTCATCTCAGATGCCCATTATTGGATTGGGTCTTTGAATTTCAGGGCCTGATTTTTTAAAATTCTTTAAAAGTTCTAGACAGAAGTCCTTTGTCTGAGGGACAGTTTCTTTTCACTCTGCTGGAGATTTCTTTCAACATGCAGAAACTCTTTAATAAGACATGATCCCAGTTATTGATTCTGGGAAGTATTTCCTGTGTGGTTTGGTTCTTGTTCATGAATTCTCTACCTACCCCTATGTCTTCAAGATTTTTACCTACTTTGTCTTCCAACAGATTTAGTTTTTCTGTTTTAATATTTAGATCTTTGATCCATTTAGATTTTAGTTTAGTACATGGTGATAGGCATGGGTCTAGTTTTAGTTTTCAGCATATGGAGAGCCAGTTTTTCTAGCACCATTTGTTAAAGAGACTGTCGTTCTTCCAGTGAACATGCTTGGCCCCTTTATCAAAGATAAGGTGGCTGGTTGTATCTTCTAATCTATTCCACTGATCTTCAGGTCTGTTTTTATTCCAGTACCATGTTGATTCTATTACAGTAGCTTTGTAGTGTAACTTCAAGTCAGGGATTGTGATGCCTCCTGCCTTGCCTTGACTACTTAGAATTTCCTTTGCTATTCTAGGTCTCTTCTGTTTCCAGATGAATTTTAGGAGTGACTTCTCTAGATCTATGAGGTATATTAGTGGTATTTTCATTGGGATTGCATTGAATCTGTATAACAATTTTGGGAGAATGGCCATTTTCACAATATTTATTCTTCCTATCCATGAACAAGGGATGTCTTTCCATTTTCTGAGGTCCTCTTCAATTTCTTTTTTCAGGGTATTATAACTTTCCCTGTACAATTCTTTTACTTCTTTCATTTGATTAATTCCTAAGTATTTCATTTTTTTTTGGATGCTAGTGTGAAGGGTGTGGCTTTTCTTATTTCTCTCTTGGTGATTTTGTTGTTAGTGTATAAGAATGCTATTGATTTTTGAGTATTGACTTTGTATCCAGCTACATTGCTGAATTTATTTATTATATCTAGGAGTCTTTCAACAGTTTTGGGGGTCTTCTATGTAGAGCACCATGTTATCCGCAAATACTGATAATTTAACTTCCTCTTTTCCTATCTTACTCCTTTTATTTCCCTCTCTTGTCTAATTGCTCTGGCTAGTATTTCCAGTACTATGTTGAATAGGAGCAGTGATAAGGGATATCCTTGTCTTGTGTCTGATTTCAAGGTAAAGGCTTTCAGTTTTTGGTCATTTAATATGATGCTAGCTGTTGGTTTGTCATAGATGGCCTTTATCATATTGAAGTAAAGACCATCTATTCTAATTCTCTGTAAGATTCTTATCATGAATGAGTGTTGGATCTTATCAAAAGCTTTTTCTGCATCTATAGAAATGATCATGTGATTCTTACTTTTGGCTCTATTGATATGGTGGATTACATTTATTGATTTACATATGTTGAACCATCCCTGCATGCCTGGGATGAATCCCACTTGGTCATGGTGTATACTCTTCTTGATGATTTGCTGCATCCTGTTTGCCAATATTTTATTGAGAATTTTTGCATCTATGTTCATTAGGGAGATTGTCCTGTAGTTCTCTTTTTTAGTTGGCTCTTTCTCAGGTTTTGGTACTAGAGTAATATTTGCTTCCAGGAATGACTTAGGGAGAATTTCTTCCCTTTCAATTTCATTGAAGAGTTTGAGGAGTGTCGATATTAAGTCTTCTTTGTATTTCTTGTAGAATTCCACAGTGAATCCATCTGGGCCTGGGCTCTTCTTTGTTGATAGGGACTTCACTACATTTTCAATTTCATTAATAGAAATTGTGTTATTCAGCAGTTTTACATCTTCTTGATCCAGCTTTGGTGGTTCGTATGTTTCTAGGAATCTGTCCATTTCTTCTGTTATCAAACCTATGAGAGTAGAGGTTTTTGAAACAGGTGTTAATGACCTTCTGTATTTCCACAGAGTTTGTAGTGATTTCACCTTTTCATTCCATATTGCATGGATTTAAGTCTTTTCTATCCTTTTTTTAATAAGGTTGGCTAGGGACTTATCATTCTTTTTTTATTCTTTCAAAGAACTAACTCTTCGATTCATTGATTCTTTGTATTGTTTTCTTAGCCTCTATTACATTAATTTCTGCTCTAATCTTTATAATATTCTCCCTTCTTTAGACTTTGGGCTTGGCTTGCTCTTCTTTCTAGATGGGCTTTCTAGATGTCTGAGGTGTAGTATCAGGTTGTTTATTTGTGTTCGTTCTGTTTTCCTAATGTGGGAACTCAGTGCAATAAATTTTCCTCTGAGGACCGCTTTCATTGCATCCACAGATTCTGGTAAGTTGTATTTGTATTTTCGTTTGCTTTTAGATATTGTTTAATTTCTTCTTCAATTTCTTCTGTGACCCACTGATTTCTCAAGAGTGTATTATTCAATTTCCATGTATTTGTGGGGTTTTTGAAGTTTCTTTTATCATTAATTTCTAATTTCATGGCGTTATGATCCAATAATATGCATGGAATAATTTCAATTCATTTGCATTTACTTAAATATGCTCTGTGGGCTAGTATATGGTCTATTTTAGAGAATGCCCCATGTACTGCTGAGAAGAATGTATATTCTGATGTTGTTGGATGGAACACTCTGTATACGTCTATCAAGTCCATTTATTCACAGGTGTGATACAGTTCTGTTATTTCTTTGCTGATTTTCTGTCTAGTTGATCTATCCCTTTGTGTCAATGGCATGTTAAGGTCTCCTGTTATAATTGTGTTATTGCCTATTTGATTTTTCATTTCTGTTAATATTTGCTTTGTGTAGCTGGGTGCTCTAGAATTTGGTGCATATATATTTAAGATTGTTATCTCTTCTTCTTGTTTTCCCCTAACTAGTATGTAATGACCTTCTTTATGTCTTTGGATCATTCTTGGTCTGAAGTTCACATTGCCTGCAAACAGAACAGCTTTTTTGAGTTCCTGTTGCATGGAGTATTGTTTTCCATCCTTTGACTTTCAGTCTATGAGTTTCCTTTTGGATTAGATAGGTTTCTTGTATACAGCATATGGTTGGACGTTGTTTCTGGATCCATTCTGCCAGTCTGTTTCTTTTAATTGGTGAATTGAGGCCATTTACATTAATGATTATAACTGTTACATATTGGTTTATTGTTGAGATGTTATCTTTCTGATGTTGTATCTTAGCTTTCCATTCTGTTTAATTGTCTGTCTTGCTTAGTGGTTTTTTTTCCTATGTATATCTAGAATGTCTTTCAGTATTTTTGGTAGGGTTGGTTTGGTGATCATGAAGTTCTTCAGCTGTTCTTTGTCATGGAAGTTTCTTATTTCTCCATCCATTTTTATATATTAAATTCTTTTTTTTTTTTTTTGTACTGGGGATCGAACTCATGACTGCACACTTGCAAGGCAGGTGCTTATGCCACTGAGCTAAATCCCCAGCTCTCCATCCATTTTGAAGAACAGTTTTGCAGGGTACATCAGTCTGGGCTGGAAGTCGTTTTCCTTTAGTATCTGAAATACTTCACTCCATTTTCTGCTTGACTTCATTGTTTGTGTTGAGAAGTCTGCTGTGATTCTGACAGGTTTTCCTTTATAGGTGATCTGCCTTTTCTCTCTAACAGCTTTTAATATTCTATTCCTACATTGGATTTCTGGGATGGTTATTATTATATGTCTGGGTTTAGTTTTATTTTGGTTATGGCTATTTGGAGTTCTATATGCTTCACTAATCTGTATGCCTGTTTCCATTCTCATGTTTGGGAAGTTTTTATCTATTATTTCTGAAAATAGCCTCTTAATATCATTTGTCTTATCTCTTTCTTTTTCATTTATCACTATTAATCTTATGTTGTTTTTCTTTGCATCATCTTGCAGCTGTTGAATTGTTATTTCATGATTCCTTGTTATTTTTAGAAGATCTTTCCTTTCCTGTTCACTAGCTACAATCTTATCTTTGAGGTCTAAAATTCTATCTTCACTCTCGTTGAGGCGTTTTTGGCAATTTTCAATAGAATTTTTGATTTCCTGTATGTCTCTTTGAATCTGCTTCATGTATTCTGTTTGTTTCTTATACTGTTCATTCAGGGATTCTATCTTTTTACTTTGTTCCTCTATTTTTTTAGCTGTGTCTTTTTAGATGCGTTCAGTATTTCTTTCACTACTTTTATCATTTCTTCTTTTATCTTGGAGATTATTTCTGATTTGAGTTCCCTCATAGCTTCCTGTACTTGCTTCTTTATTTCAGTTGATATCATTTCAGGCATTTCAGGTGTATGTCTAGTATTTTCTTCTATGTACATGGCTCCTAGGCTTTCTTGGGATGGGCTGGAGGTTTGAGGTTGCATTTTGGTCTTTTGTTTTGTCATTTTCCTATATTTCCGTGTTTCCAGTGATGTTCCAAAGCTTTCCCTGGGCGTGTTGGAAATCACTTCCTGCACCCTCTCCTCCTGGAACTCACGCGGTCTTGGCTCCCCTTGCAGGGCAGGCCTGGCTCCCCTGGTTGAATGAAGGTCACTGGGCACGGTTCACTCAAGCCCACGGAACCTCTGGAGCCTAGTCCAGTGTCCTAGGGGGCTGAGTGGTCACTCGGCCACCGGGAGCAATGGTCTCAAACTCTTCCCAGGCCAGCACCAGCAAGCTGGAACTCACCTGACAGCAGCACAGGCCTGGCTCCCCTCCCACATAAAGTAATTTTAAACATAGCTATTTACATTCTATGTGTATTACATAAGAATAACTTAGAGATGATTATCATTAATTAAGGACAATTTCTCAGACATTAGGTTAAAAACACAATGTTCATATCATAATAATTCCATTCTGTAAACACTACTGTCAGGCCCTACAGATGAGGAAACCAGGAACAGCTCTGGTAGGTGACAGAAACTGGTAGGCAGCTTGGCCTATGCTACAGACTGAAGGCATTCTGCTGTGAGCAGCATGCCCTTACTAGTCTATGTAACTTCCTCAGCTGTCAAATGCAGACAGTATCCATGCCTGCTGTATTCTTCTGGTGGCTACTAAGCAAAACAACAAATTATACAAGATGTCCATACTTCAGCTCTTCCTTTTCCTCTGCCTTTCCATTAATAACTTTTAGTTTATCTCATTTATTTGCAAATTAGAAAACTGTGCATTCCATGTCCATCTGGAATCTGGCTTGTTCCTGAGGCACCTTCATATCATGTCTTTTCCAATACATCTAAAATATCAAGGAGCTTCAGAAAACATATTCACAGCTCTCGATCTTTTGGTCACTAACACACAAGTGTAGAACCCTCCTACAGTTTCATAGCTTTAAAAGCCACAAGTATTTCTAAAATCCATAGTGACATCTTTCATGGTAACTATGTTCTCCAAAGTTGCAGTACATAACAAAGTAGCTCACACTGTAGCTACAGTACATAACAAAAGCTCAAGAACAAAGTCCAGACTCCACTGATTTTTTTTCTAATGAATAAAATATCATTACAACATTACAACTTATAATTAATAATTTCTAAATATATGAGCAGTCTAAAAATAATTACCCAACTAAGCAAGTTTTTATTAAAATTATATATCACTTTCTATTCAAATTAAGATGCATAAAAAATGGAATAAATTTCTTAAACAGCTACACTTAACATAAATCCATAACAGAGTTAACAAAAGTATAGTTCTTTATAAATAAAGCTTCTTGTCCTCCTAAGTTCTGATTACTGCACACAGATGGCAAACCATCAGGTGAAATACCCTAGCCAAAATCTACAGGTGTATAAAATACAGGTGTACAGCAGGATGGTGGAAGATGGAAGATCCAATACAGAGGCTGAGTTAATACGCACACAAATTGCCTCTGTAAGAACTTCAGAAACCAATTAAGATGTTGTATCAAGGTAAGCACAAGCCAAAGACAGAAACGCCAAATTAAATGAGAAAGTCCACTGTGTTCTGCCAATCTTGTCCTTTGCAAAAGCCCAGCTCTCCACAAAAGAGCACAAAACATGCAAAGAAACAGGGAAACATGACCCAGTTGCAAGGGCAAAACTAAGGTCCAGATACTAAACCAAAAGAGAAGGAAACCTCTGAATTAGCTGACAAAGAATTCAAAACACTCATCTTAAAGGTGCGCCAAGAGCTAAAATAGCACACAAATATAAACAAAGAGATATGTGAACAAAATAATAATCTGAACAGAGAAACTAAACTATTAACAGAAAACACATATTAGAGCTTATAAATACAATAACTGATTTCAACAAGAGACTTAGTCAAGCAGAAAACCAAATCAATAAATACAAATGATCACATGGCACTATCAAGTTAGAAGAGCAAAAGTGAAAAGGATGAGGAGAAAGAAGAAGGAGAGGAGACGGATGATGATGATGATGATGAAAAGGAAGAAGAGGAGAAAGAGAAACAAAGTGGAGAGTCTAATGGGATACCTCCTCCAAGCAGCTCAGCTCCACTGGGCTACTCCGAACTTTTACAGTTTTGAGTATCTTGCATCCCACACATAGTGGAACCACTCAGTATTTGTGTTAGATGACTAGCTTATTTCTCTTTAAAGAGTAGATAGTGTTTCCTTGTGTGTACACACTATAGACTGTCCAACCATTTGTCTGCCATGAGCATTTGGTTTGCTTTTACTCCTTAGCTACCATGAATAATGCTGCAGTAGATATGGGTGCACAAACTTCTATTACTTTTGACAGTTTGATTACACTGCATCTTAATGTGGGTCTCTTTGGATTTATAAAGCTTCGTGAATGTCCATTTCTTCCCTCAAATTTGGGGCTTTTTGACAGTTATTTCATTGGGCAAATTCTGGTTGCTCTCTTTCCTTGGACATCTTCCATGTGGTCTATCATCGCACTTTTAGATGAAATCCTTCGATGAGCTTATGTCCATGTTTCCTACCTTCCAACGTATTCATCCACTGTAATAATTTCCAAAGCTCAAAACAGACTGGAATAAGCCCTTCATACAACAGTGCAAAACTTCAACATCATATGATGGAGAGAAACAGTAAATGTTAAACTAAGAAAGGCTGTTCCACATAGTATTCACCCTTAATATATTAAATCATGAGAATTTCATATCTGAAGTCAGTTATACCCAAGAAAAACCTCAATATTTAAACATCATTCATGTTAGTTGCTAGAATCTACTGACACTACTTTCTAATTTTTTTTATCTGTGTGTCGTAAGTCTGCGCAAGGGTGCCTTAGAGTTTCCAGGGTGAGACATGAGTAATGAAGGCAAAAAGCTACTATTCTTGAAGTCTCACATGAAGATGGAATAAAACTTCAGTTACTGTGGAAAACAACATGCCAGTCATTGTGCAAATACCATGAGAAATATTTTCACAAAAGAATACTTCACAGAACTATGCAAAGCCGTGAGGGTAGCTGGCATACTCTCTTACATAGTCTGCTCAGGAAACTCACTTCATCATGAATTTGATGTCAAGAACTCGGGAGCAGAGCTTAACTAAAAAGCATGGGACAGATACCGGGGCAGGAAGAAATGAAAGCCTTAAGTCACTCCCTATCTGTGCACTCTTGAGACCTGGCCACACCAGAACGGCAAAGGAAGCAAACTGAGTCTACCTGGCTTGGGTTTCAGAGGGCATCTTCTGAGGGGCACTTCCTCGGCCTGCCCATCTAAAAGCCCACCTCACCCATTCCCACCAAGTCTTCCTTGTGCTGGCCGCCCCAGAACACGCTATGTGCCTTTCAGTCTTCCCTGCCATCGGCTGTCTTGAGATCTTGTCTGTAGTGTTCACTTCTAATTTCCCAGTGTCTAATAATAATAATAATAAAAGTGGCTCCACAGCTCACCTTTAGTATGCATGAAAAAACAAATGAGTGTACAAGGAAACCCCAGCTTGTCTTAGCTGTGATGTTACTCATTTTACATCTCTGTTCACCTCTTCCTAGTTCTCCTTACAACTGCCCATCACGTTTATCATCCCTACAAGGGACTTGGAAATCCTCCATTCACTGGAGGTTCTAAAAGCTCAACATCGGCCCCAGTGCCTTGGTGCCTGCTGCTTCCTCCTCCTCAGGTGCTGGCCCTCACACCTGGCTGGAGTGCTGTGCACAGTGCACCCGGCTTCTCCCGCTATGCAGTGGGACCGGGGCTGGCCCCTCTGCAGTCACTCTCTCCTCCCTCGGAAATGCCTGCATAAGTCACTGTCCTCGCCAAGAACAATGTCCTTTTCAGTGTCTGGATCGGAAATCTCTCTAATCCAAACAGTTTCCTAAGGTTTTTTTTTTTTTTTTTAGTTACTATCATTTGCTATATATCCATTTCCTAAGTCTTGAAAGAGCTGAGATAAGAAACTATTAAATAAGCACAAATTAAAAACAGTAAAACCAAAGGTCTTCCACTGGATATAACCAAACCTGGTATCTACAGCTCTCAATAACTTTCCTGATTCTATGTCCTGAAACATCTCTGCCCTGATGCACTTACTTTGGTGATGCCTGTTGAAGCATTCAAGACTAAAGATATCTGAAATGTACTCAAAAATGCTTCAGCAGAGAGAGAGAGACAGCGTGAGCACACACATGACAACATGTGACAAACTAGAGGACCTAACGTAGGCAGGAGGGCACCTGTTGTGCTGTTCTTTCTGTATTTGTCTTCACATCTTTAATAAGTTTTTTGAAAATAAAATAACTCCCAGTTTCTCCGACCTCAGAGCTGTGTGTCTCCCAACCAGATGCCTCAATCAGCCACGTGTGGAGGAGCACGAGGGTGCCTACCTGTAATCCAAGCACTGGGGAGGCTGAGGCAGGAGGATCACCACAAGTTTGAGGACAGCCTGGGCTACAAACTGAGTTCAAAGCCAGCCTGAACTGCATGGTGAAATTCATTCTCAAAAAGAAAAAAAAAAAAATTAGCCAACTTAGCAACTGCAGGAATTAGCGCCCACGAACGGGGGCACCATCTGTCTGTGACAGTCCCATGATCAGGTGACTTCTCGAAGGAAAAGTGGCTGATGATTCCCTGGTGCTTTCTTGATCAAGTTTAAATTTCTTAAAATGATACATGACTCCAAACTTTCCCTCCCTCAAATGCTCCATAAAACCACGTCTCTGAACACACTATATTATTTCTTCTCTTGAAGTATTTGCTCAACTCCAGTCTGTCTGCCTGTTTTAAAATATTAGTTTAACTGCAGATGAGGTATCACTGTCTCACAGGAAGCAGTGTGAGCAAAAGAAGGCCGTGGTGGCAATAATGACAACAAAGTCCAAATCTAAACATAAATTTGCGTTCTCTTTCTTTCTTAATTACTATTCAGCAGTTCCTCCCCACATCAGCAGGGGGTGCTATAATTTTATTTATAAAAGGGGAAAACGAAGGTCACTTCAAAGCAACTCTCACAGGCTTTAAATTAAGTGTTAAAAACTGTAAAATACAAGAATCTTAAAAATAATCAATATGCCCTTCACTTAACAAAAGCTTTTTAAAAGTCATTTGATAATGGATCCGAATTCTAAACATGGCTATGCCCTATGAACCTACAATTTAATCTGTAAGGAATGTACCCCAGAAATGATCAAGTAAGCAGTCAACAATGAATTATTCGATTTACACTAAAATAAGAGAAGAATGTTCCAGTTTCTGAGCAGCACTTGGGTTGCAGAGTCACCACTGCACTCACAACATAGACAAAGAACTGACCTGCGCCAAGACACTCGGACTTCAAGGCACCTGGAAACAGCTGGCCCCACCCTGACCCCCCTTGCCTAGCACCTCTTCATCCAAAGTGCAGCCTGCTTTACTCCTGGCCTCCTCATATCCCTAAGCTAGTTCCTAGTCTGCTTTTCACTTTGGTCTCTCAGTTTCACGGCGGTCATATTTTAGATGGGACCCAGAACTCCAATGCGCTAATACTCTGAACATTAATCGTTTCATTTGTGAATTATGCACCACTTATACTTAAAAATCATAATCAGTCATCTATGGATTTGCAAAACAGAAGGCCAGGAATATAATAAGGAACACCAGACTATAAACATACAATAAGTAAGTGTCATTATCTTAAAACCAGTTCTACTTCTTTGCAGGTTTAAAGCCGGTAGTCTAATCACCTAAGTAGAAGACAATTTGCAATATAGTATCTAGGAGGGAATCTCCTTTTGAAGGTGGTAGCTACTATTAATTCTCTATGGTCTTGTTTTAAAGCCCTGGATCATTTTCACTGTTTTGTTCAGTTTGGTTTTATTCAGTTTTGTCCTGTTTGATTTTATTATATCTGAATGGCACAGGCAGCTATTTCAAAGATAACAAGATATACTATGGCAGCCACTTTGGATTTACTCTTGTCTTGTTTTGAAGTCCTGTACTGCATTCATTGTTTTGTTTTTGCTGGTTCTATTCTGTTCTGTTTTGTTTGATTTTACTATGTCTGATGGTATGGGCAGCTATTTTGAAGACAACTAGAGACCTTATGGTCGCCATTGCTGATTTCCTACCATCTTGCTTTGAAATCCTGTATCACACTGTTTTGTTCTGACGGGCTTGATTCTGTTTTACTTTTTCTTGATTTCATTCTCTTTAAAATGACATTATGTTTTTAAAAAAATCAATTTCACTTCCAAAACCTGGGAGTCTGTAGTTACGCTGGTCGAATTTAGGAACTCTAGTAACCTGGGACATGCCACACTAGGAGTATTCACAAGCGAGGAATTCGCCCTACAGCCTACGACGGGGGCTAAAATTCTTCTTATCTGAGAAAAAGGACACACAGAGCTGAACGATGAACCACCAAGGTACCTGGGTCTGTACTCTGACGGTGACAGCTATTACTCAAGCCTGAGTTGTAAACGAGAAGCTGGCATCAGCTCTCGCAGAGAGACTGCCTATCAAAGGTCTCCTGTGTCTAGACAATTTACAGCCAGCTACTTTGCTTTGACAGCTAGAGCCAAGAAATTACATCTATGTCTATATTATACCCATATCCATATCTATACATAGTGTCAAACAAAGGCACTCAAAGATAACTAAATACATTTTTTCCCCAAACTTGGCAAAATCACTTCCTGCTAGTGGAAACAACAGGTTGTTAGGCCTGCTTGAAGTGTGAACCTAAAATAAGTGACATTAAACAGTCAATAATCATCTGGAAATAAAAGCCTCCATTTCTGACATACGTGTTGAAAGAAACCGCCACTCGAGTCATGGCTAGGAGTTTTTGCTGGGCTTCTTAACAAGGGTCTCTTTCACCTATATTTCTTTAAGGATCAGAACTGTTTTTAATTTGGGATTAAAGATAAGCTGGGGGTGGGGATCCTGATAAGTCAAGTTAGTGTTTCCAGCCAAAAATGGACAGGGGTGTTTCAGAACACAGTTAGACAGTTTTAAAGGTTGCTTGGGATGTTCAAATCCCACTAAATGAGAAAACAGAAAAGAACACTAAAAAATTATAAAAGATAAGGACTCTGAGTTCTCTGTACCCTAAGAGACAGGACCAGACTCAAGCGTTGGGTTAAACAGAAACATGAAAAATAATAAATATGTGCTAATACTATTTTAATACCAAAGAGACCTACAAATACTACACTGAAGAAATGACCTCTACTAACATGTACTTTCCTTTATTATGTACTTGCGAGGTCTATGTAAAGATTTACAACAAAAAATGATCTTCCTTCATTTTTACACATTACACAAAATGAGTCAAGTAACTGTCTACTTGATTACTCTGGGTGGAATTTTCCAATTATTAAAAAAAAAGAGACATTTTGCTCTACCCAAGACTATGGAAATTACCTTCCAATTGTACTGGAAACTTAGTATAACAAAATATGACCATATCTCAAAAGAATTCTTTTTACTCCCCTTATACCACTTGAGAACATTTCCAAAACCCTTAACTTCACACATAAACCAAAATTTCTAAGACAAAAATCATGGCTGCTCAAGTTCTGAAAACCTTGCTAAATTTAAGTATCTTGTAGATCAAGGGCTTTGTTTCTTTGCCCTAATCCCTGGAATGAAGAGCTATGGAAAAGAAAGAGGAGGAAAAGGATCCAGTAAAATCCCAGGTCACATTTTGGAAAGCAGGCACGGTGCATCCTAGTGAGAGAGATTACCGAAAACCATTGGGCAACAGTCCTGAAGTACTAATTGCAAGGGAAAGGCAAATTCAACTACTGTAACAATGCTGAATCATTCTGAGTTAGCAATTTGATCTTGTCTCTTTCAATATTAAGGATTTCAAGATTTACTAGACTTTAACTGGTGTATAGACTGCATGTAATTGTTGAAAACTTACCCACAAGAATTATTCCAAATGCAAATAAAATGCATCCTACCAAACAGATGCACTTCTAAGTGAAAATGTGGGCAGATGACACTTAACTGAGCAATTATGCTATCTACACTCTAGATAGAGCTCACGATCACTAAGATAAGCGTGGCTGAGAGGAAAAAGAAGGTGAAACTTGCCATCTTATTCATCTGGCTGGAAACCAAATTGGCCTGCCCAGACACAAACAACCTAACCAAGACCTCAGGGAGAGCAGCTCAATGTACACAACAGGGAAACCTGCACAAAATCAAGGGGAAAACCATTGAGGTGTTGCCTGTCATTGTCATATACTGTGTCTGTGAAAATTATCGCGTAATGGTAGGGAAGAAGAAAATTCCAGCAGGAAGCTGTAATCAAACAATCCACATAAACGTATTCAGCTTTTCTGGTTAGTCTTGCATTTGTTACAAAATGGAAATAGCAAGCCTTCACCATTTTACCACTTTGTTCTCTACATTTTGTGTTCAATGCAGAATAGTGCAAAGGCATTTTGAAAAAAATGTACTAAAAAGGGACAGCAATCAATTCATCTCCACAGTTTTATGGCTGAACTTATCCCATTGACTCGACAAAACTAACAAAATTCCCACCGCAGCACTCCATACGCATCCAGATGTAGAAGTGCTCTTACCACTGCTGTGGATAGAACAACTATAAATATTTCTAGCGCTCATCAGCAGTATTCTAAAATGCTTGCAGAGAAGCACAGAGAGGAGAAGGGGGAAGAAAGAGATAATAAATACAGTATCCAAATACAAGCCTTTGGGGGTTTTTTATGGCAAGTAAACTTTCACACGAAATAAATTGGAGTTCGCGGCAGACCCTAAAAATGCTACCCTGCAGAACTCTGCATGGCCCATCTTTTAGCTCTGAAACTCAGAACTATGCCTGAGATCAGCAGGACACTGTGCAGCCACTTTGGAATACGGGACACACTGGGGAGAGCTTGTCTCCAGAGGGCCGACCTCTGACATGGGGCAGAGCGGTGTAAAGGGCAGGCAGGAGGGAGCGCCTGAGGCAGCCAGCTGAAGAGGAGCCAGTCAGGGGCAGCAACCCTGACATCCTCGCCTTAAAACAAGAGCTCTCCAGATGCTGCAGTGAAACCAACAGGCAGTCTAACAGGGTGCTGCTAATGGAGAACACCCCAAGTTTCCCACACTTTTAGTGAGCTTCCAAAGCAAAGCCTATTAAATCTAAGGCTTTCAATAACAGACAAATACAGTCCCAAAAAATCGTTTTTATCAGGATTCTACTTCAGAGGAATTTTCACAGCACAAGAAAACTTACCAAGCCAGGCATGTTATAACCACAGCAGTCTAACAGCTGAGGCAGGAAGATCATAAGTTTGAGTCCAGCATAGGCAATTTGGAGATTTAGAAAGACTCTGTCTTTAAATATAAATTAAGAAAGGGCTGCTGATGTAGCTTAATGTGAAGGCCCTGGGTTCAATTCTCAAAGAGAAAAAAAGCAAAAACGAGTACCATTAGTGACAGAAGAAAAATAAATAAAAGAAATGACCTATAAGATCCATTAAGCAGGGAGACTGGCACAGTGGTACACAAATGTTACCCCATCTCTCAGGAGGCTGAGGCAGGAGGATTGCTGTGAGTTCAAGGCTAGTCTGATCTACATAGTGAGTTCAAGGCCACCCTGAACTACATACCAAGACCTTGTTCACAAGAAAAAAGAAAAAGGAAAGAAAATCAGGCAATGGTTTTTTAAAAAGTGAATGAGTGAAAAGTGGCAGTTGGGATATAAAATGAGACTAAATTTTTAGACTCTGTTCTTCCTATATTTTATTTCATAATGAGTCTTCATGTCATAATTAAAAACAGTGAAAAATCATACATGCTATTAAGATCTTTTAAAAATTAAACGGCACTATGGATGGTGACACACACCTGTAATCCTAGTTACTCAGTAAATTGTGACAGGAGGGTCACAGTCAAAGGCCAGCTAGGCAACTTAGGAAGGTCTTGGGGATGTAACTCTGGTAGAGAGCTTGCCCAGTATGGAGGAGGCCCAGAATTCAATTTCCACTACTAGGGGAAAAAAAATCAAAGGACAGCTATGATTCATAATGCCATCGTAGGTCTCAAGACTCTTCTAACTTATTACTGCACATATTTAATGTATTTATGTAAGTATCTGTCATCTCCTCCATCAGACTATAAATTCCTTCATAACAAAGATAAATAAAAATTATCTTCCACCATGCCCAGGACGGAGATATACGTTAAATATATGCTGAGCAAATACAAGTAGACAGTGCACATTTGAACTGTGGCTCCCAAATAAGCATACTCTCCCACAGGATTCCTGGTTAGGATCCTCTGAACAGAGTCAGCCTGCCCCACAAAGGGACAAAGATGGCGCCCAGAAACTAAACAGATTCCAAAACGTTTCCCAAACCCTTATTAGGGTCTAGATTTCCTAGATCAAACCTATTCCTCACAACATCACCCACAGATTAAAAATTAAGTGACAAAAGTTGAGTTGAAGCTGTGTCAGTGGCAGAGTGTGTGTTTAGCATTCGTGCCGGCCCTGAGCTCAATCCCCAGCCACAACACCAAACACAACAACAGAAAACCCTAACTGACAGCAGTAGAATCTCCAGTATTAAAAAGAAACAAGTGCACTCAGTGATTCAGATCACGGCACAAAGTGGAGGTAATACTTACTATTTATCTCGTACCTGGAGGGAAGTCTAAGCCCTGTGAAACCAATCGGTTACATTTTCCTTGACTTCTACAATTAGACAAGATCATAGGAAAGACATTTGATGTGGAATTCATATAAAAATCCTAAAGAAAATTTGAGCTATTTTCTTGTTATTCTACCGTTATTAACATATATTAATTATACAAATTAACAGGATTCACTGTGATTTTTCCATGCAAATATAAACAGATGTACTCATAGGACAAAAACTTATTTCCGTGAATGTAACTTTTTAACATTAGGTTGTGCACCTGTAATGACTACGTGTAATTACCAGTCAAGATAGCTGACCCTGTTACATTTCTGTGACATGAGTAGGACTTTGCTTTCCCTATTTTTCCATTACATTCACAACAGGGCTGCGGTTCGCTTTCTTACTGCTGGGTAGCTCTGAACCACAGGTGGTACCTGCCTGACGGCCCCTCGGGGCAGCATGGAGCAGTCCCATGTGGTGGTATAAGCCACTGGACGGGACAGTCACGCAAGTACTGCCAGTGGCCCATGACAGCAGGGACATGTTACTAAATGTGTCTTGTGATAATGCAAAAAAACTTTACATCCAATTCAGATTTTTCAATGTGTTCCTTCAAACAAACATATGCTTTCCTCTTTTACATTCAACATCTATGAAGCACCACCTTTAATCTTATTTTCTTAAGTTGGATTTGTGCTTTGAATTAAGCAATTGCCAATAAAAGGCAGTACAGCTATACAGTTTTTGCAATTTTCTATTATGTTCCTTAAGATGTTCGATCATCTCATTTTACCTAAGGAAAATATCTTTCAACTTAAAAACAAGGATCCTTCCACTAACCTAGAAAGTGACAATCACCCACAAGAACATAAATTCTTGTTCTCCAATTTGTGGCTCACGCTAAAGTACAGAACAGCAGATCAGTGCACTGATCCATTATTTCGCATAAGATCCAAAAACGAAACAAAGGGTGAGTAAGGGTCAGGAAGAAACTTTAAGGGCTAGGATGTTGCTAGATTCACTGCTTTTATCACATCACTTTTAAAAAATCAGATTGTTAGCACAGTTTTTCATAAAAACTTCTCTGAGAAGAAAACAATACAAGACATTCAAATCCACTTTTTCAAAATTCAAAACAAGCTTTGTGATTTTAAGTAGTGCAAGTATGCCATCAATAAACGAACAGTGTTCCTACAGCATTTTATTTGCTTTAAGGTAATCATTTACCACTATGAATATTTCAAAATTCAGCAGGGAGGTGGTGTTGTGGGTAGAACAAATAATGTTCTTCCAAGTCCATGTCGTCAGACATTCTGGAGAACACTATCTGCGGATCTTACTGCTAACTGCTTTTCATTCATCAGAACTGAAACTTGCAACTTAGTAATCTACAAGACAAGCGTCACCTCTATGTATCTTGTCATCAGCAGGTAATATTTTTCACAAATAGCATAAATATCTTTTACAAATAGCATCAATCTAAATCCCACTGTATATCTGGACAACAGTAACTAATTGTTTCACAGCTCAATAATAATGGAAGTCACGAAAGAATTTTACTACTTGTTTTGCCCTTGAGAAATTTAAAACAGAGAAAATCTTCTGCAGCACAAGACAGACATCGTGTCTTGAGGTGCTGGAGTAGACAGTTTGGCGTCCAGCTTCCTGTAATAACATTTTGTGCAAACTAAAGCATTTAGGTTGAGAAAGAGAAAAGTTATCAAGGGACACAAGTTTATTATATTAATTAATGACAAACTTAATTTTAGGCTTTCTGGGTTTATCTTGTTAATCTAATACTTTGAAGTCTGAATTCCAAAGCTTGTCTTCATAACATGAAAATAATTATCTTCCATTTAAATCATTAATAGATGAAGTACCTAAAAGAATCGAGTATTTACAGATTCAGAATGTAAATTTTCAAAATACTTTTAGGTCACCTTCATCCTTAAAATGCTTTAAATAATTCTGGGATAACATCGCTAATCTCAACTACTTGGGAAGCTGAGGCAGGAGAATTGCAACTTCAAGGCCAGCATAGATTGTCCCAAGGAAAAACATTTTTAAAAAGCATTTGAGGGATCTAACTCAGTGACAGGGCATTGCAAAGCATGTGTGAGGCCCCGAGTTCAGTCCCCAATACTGACAAACACTAGTAATAATACAGAAATAATAATTTCATGAAAAAATAGGTTAATCAGTAAGCAAAATGTTAATTTTCATATAACTTAATAAAATAAAATTCTTGAAAAAGTGGTAAATTATACAACTGTATTCATATGGAATCAAGCCGAACAGGCAAAAAGAGCCCACAGCACATGAAAAATAATTATACTAAATTGAGGTATACTTTTAGGCATATTGGCCAAACTAGGTTTAATGTTTCTCTTTCTCCTGCTGTATGTCTTTTACTTTGCATTCTATTTATATGTTAGGTTTCTCATATAAGAGAAATCATGTGATATCTAAGCTTGTGAGACTGATTTACTTTATTTAACATTATAGTCTCAAGATGTGGACCAGGGATACAGCTTAGCTGCACAGCACCTGCCTGGCAAGCACAAGGTCCTCAATTGGATTCCCAGTACCAAGAAAGAAAGAAAGAAAGAAAGAAAGAAAGAAAGAAAGAAAGTAAGTAAGTAAGTCAAGGTGCATCCATTTTCCTACAAAGGATTCAAATTCATCCTTCTGTATGGCAGAGTAGTCCTTCACTGTATTCAAATACCTCATTTTTTTTCTCTGTTCATCTGTTGATGGACATACAGGCCACTTCCAAGATTTATCTGTTATACATTGTGCTGCTATAAGCATGTATCACTGTAACATGATGTCTTTAACTCTTCTGGGAAAACACATAGAAGTGGAACAGCTGGGTCAAATGGAATTTCTCTTTTTAGATTTTTGAAGTGTCTCCAAAATCAATTCCATAGTGGTTGTACCAGTTTACATTCCTATCAAAAATGAAGAAGGGTTCTTTTTCCCTCACATTCTCCTCAGCACTTGTTATTATTTAATTTTCTGATGGTGGCCATTCTTTCTAGAGTGAGATAAAATCTCAGTGAACAATAACATTTTTGACTTCTTTAAAAAGAATAAAACTGCACCAAAAGCAGACTTTAAGCTAATTGTTAACTTCAAAAGCCAAACACATGTAAATGTAAGAAAATTAACAAGATTAAGTCATGCTCTACTTAATACATATTACCAAAGATAATGATGATGATGACTACAACAGTGATAATAAGAAAAACTAGAAAATCCCAATAGATTTTCTTTAAAATTCTGTTTGAAGGCTTCCAAAGCAGGACGTCAGTGTTCATGATTTGGAATAAAAGAAAAACCCTCTGAGAGGTACTCAGCATTTTACACTGCTTCCCCCCAACACCTTCCCCAGTTCAGGAGTAGTAGAGATGGAGAAGTCGATAAGGTAGAGAAAAGACAACTGCTAGAAGGCAGAGAGACCTGCAGGGGGTAACTCAAAGGTAGAGCCAGGCCCTGCATTCAATCTCCAGCACAGTGGGCAGAATATAGTCACAGGAGGCAGAAGAGCTGAGCAGAACTTCTGTTTGTCCGTTTAACAGGTGAAAAAATTGGAGTTTAGAGCTAGCAAGGAAACTAGGACTGAGGGGCTCAGATCCCAGAAAGAAAAGAACACATGCACACACAGCCAGTCTTCTAGCCACTTTCCCAGGCTCGAGCGAGGCATTCGTGGATTCAAAAATAAATCAAACCAACCAAGGGGCAGAGAAGTCGAAAAAAAAGCTGCCAGATAGGCTGAAAAACTGGCCAGAGATATGGTCTATTTCACCAGGGTAGGAAAACAAAAGCTGGAATTCAAGACCACAAAGGTAGAGGGTCTGGTAAATCGGTAAATCCCACCAGATTTTCAGCAGGACCCTTAAAGGAATACCCCAGTTGAGACCCCTAAGGAGTTCCCACCAAAGAGAAGGAGAAGTTAAAATACACTAGGCCTTACAAAGGCAGAAAAATAGTCTAAATTAACTCAATCCCTTACGGGATTTAGGTGGTTATTCATATTCTAACTGCTTTTCCAAAGCCAAGGATAATCATATGAGGGAAGATACTGAATAACTAAAATTTTCTGCATATAATGCCCAATATCTAATCAAAAATTATTAGACATATCAAAAGAAAAAAACCAATAGGAAAAAGACAACAGAAAGAAATCAACAAGTGATGTAGACATCGCAATCATCAGCTGCTGACCATCTCGGGGACTGAGCAGAGGAGGGCTGAGCGGGTAACTAACTCACACACACTAAGCAAGTGCTCTGCTCCGCGGGTCCACTGCCGGCCCTTTCCAGTTTGACACAAGGAATTGCTAAGTTGTCCAGGAAGGCCTCCAGCTTGCTGCATCCTACTGCTTCAGTCTCCAAGCACCTAGATTTATGTGCATGTGCCACCTAGCACCACACTTTTCCCTTCACAGCAACAGATATAAAAATGTCTTCCTCATAGTGTTATTTTGGTAACTAGATGCCTTCCACAGTATCTAGATATTACAATTCAGATCTTAAATATCCTCCAAAGACTCATGCATTGAAGGATTGGTCCCAAGTTAATGGCACGAGTAGAAATGGGGACTGATGGCTGGCACATGCCTGCAAGGGGGTAACTTCAAGGGGGAATTTAGCGTCTGCTCCCTTTTGTTTCCTGCCTGCCATGAGGTGAGTAGCTCTGCTCCACCAGCCCTTCTGCCATGCTGTTTCTGCTTCAACACAAACCTGAAAGCAATGAAGTGAGTCCACCATGAACTAAAACCTCTGAAACTATGAGCCAAAATAAATCTTTCCTCATGGGAAGTTGTTACTCTCAGGTACTCGTCACAGTGGCGGAAAGCTGACTAACACACTGGCAGACAATAATCAATAAAGACAAAGTGATGTGTGAGAGTCAATCAACATTACATCAGAATCACACAATAGTATCGATGCCTAAGAAAAGGACCAAGAAAAAAAGAACATGTCTGTTTTTCTTTTGTTATGTTTTTAATCACCAGTAATGTATTCTGGAACTACCAAAGTCCTTCAAGAAAAGTATTTTATAAACAGCAAAAATTATTTACATCCTGACTCTTTCCCCCAGAAAGAGCTGGAGCAGGTATATATAAAAGCTGGAATTTTGTTGATGGGAGCTTTGTGTTTTTTAATGAAGAAAAAATAAAGCAAGCAAATTATTGGGAGGTGGAGAATACAGAAGTTTTCAAATGTATTGTGTACTGACACTTATCAAATGCAAATAACAAAAACATGACTTTGGTAGAATTTGACTACACTTGGCATGTATGCAGTCATTGTTTCATTTGACCACTAACCCTCTCAGGTAGCTGTACCTCTGCTGTACCCTTCCTGTCACAGATTCATGTGAGAAAAAAGGGACAGGCCCACATCTCAACCATACCATCCTTTCTACTACATCCTAAGACAGCCAATGTGATACCAACAAGAAGACCAAAAAAAAAAAGCACATCTAGAGCCGGGGATTTAGCTCAGTGACACAGCGCCTGCCTAGCAAGCATGAGGTCTTGAATTCGATTCCCAGCACAAAAAAAAAAGGAATTTCTTTTTTCAGCTATTAGTACAAAATTCTGCAGCTTGCCTATACATACAACTATGTAGTAAATTTTCTATTACACTTAGGACCGGTTAAAATATGGCTTTATTCACATTAGCTTTATTTTACAGTAGCTGCATGTATCCAAGAACATTTACTGAGCAACTGCCAGGCAGTGGGCTGGCAGCTAGACAGAGAAAACTGAGGAGGGAGAGACGTAGTAAATAAAAATCTGCAGTTAACTGCTGCACTGAACAGCTACTGGTGGGAAGTCGACAGAGCCTCAGTGCACCAAAATCACAGAGCTACTCAGAGGGAGAAGGATTAGTTAGGGCTTGGCCTTGCACTCGGGGCTCCTGGGCTGGAAACACCCCACCCACTGCTGCCTCACCCCAGTTGCATATTTTTGAGACTAAACCAACTAAGTTCTACAAAGTTAAACAGGTAGTTATGCACCATCATCTTAATCCAAAACTCCCTAATTTTCAGTTATTCACATTCCATTCCCTCAATTTTTACATTACATAAAACAACCTTTTTAACCTTACTTATTTTAGGCCCTTTAAAAATAAACACAGTGAAATGTTATATCATCTAATGTACGTAAAAATGAAAGCATTGTGATTAAAAAAAAGATTTCAACCCAGGTGTGGTGGCTCACGCCTGTAATCCCAGCACTCAGGAGGCTGAGGCAGGAGGACTGTTGCAAGTTCAAGACCAGCCTGGGCTACAAAGGGAGCCCAAGGTCAATCTGAACTGCATAGTGAGACCCTCTTTCAAAGAGAACAAAAAAAATTTTTCCCCGAAACACTTCCAAAATCAGACAAACCGAAACAGAGTAAAACCAAAATAAACACAAAAATGAAAACAACATGGGTTTCAAATCATGATAATAGATTAACAACGGCCACTGCCTTCCCTTTTTAGACACTTCCTCACCTGTCATTTTCATAGGATGTACTGTGCAATTTGGATCCCACTAACTCCTTTAGTTTCTATGCTAGGGAGACAACACAGTATTCACCCATGTGACTCTGAACCACTTCATCGATGACCACGATTTCAAGTTGTATCCCTTTACCTACAAGAGCCTCGAAGTTGTATTTCTTTATAGCTGAGTAGCTTTCCGTTGTATAAAAGTGTCATGGCTTTTTAAGCAATCTGCAGCTGATGGGCAAGCTACCCCCACTTTTTTCTGGTTCCCTGTCACACAGAGCATTGTTCTCTCTCCTCTGACTTTCAGTCTATGAAGCCCCTTTCAGGTTAAATGTGTTTGTTGTATAAAGCATATTGATGGATCCTGTCTCCTGATCCATTCTGCCTGTGTTTCTTTTTATTGGTGAGTTGAGGCCATCTATATTAGTGATTATGTGTAACATGCTCTGCTTATCTCTGCCGTGCTATTTTCCTGCCATTGGTTGTCTACTTTTCTCCTCCATTCCACTGTCTGCCCCACTCAGTGAGCCCCCTCTGCCAGTGTTTCTATAGAACTGTGGTCTTTTTTCTCTCTCTAGAATGTCCTTGGATATTCTCTGTAGGGTTGGTTTAGTGGTCATGAATTCCTTCAGTTGTTATTTGTCATGTTAGTATCTTATTTCTCCATTAATTTTGAAAGATAGTTTTGCAGGGTACATTTATGTGGGTTGGAAGGTTTTTTTTTTTTTCTTTCAGGACTTGAAATACTTCACTCCAAGCTTTTCTTGATTTAATGGTTTGTGTTGAGAAATCTGTTGTGATTCTGATGGGTTTTCCTTTATAGGTGATCTGTTTCTTTTCTCTAACAGCTTTTAATATTCTGTTCCTATGTTGAATTTCTAGGATCTTGATTATTGTATGTCTGGGTGTAGATTTGTTTGGGTTATGATTAGTTGGAGTTTTGTATGCCTCACTTAATGTCATTTCCTTTTCCTATGCTTGGGAAGTTATCTGATATTATTTCTATAGACTTTTAATGGCATTTGTGTTGACTCCTGCTTTTTCACTCACATTTATTATTCTTAAATTTTATTTCTTTTGGTTGTCTTGCAGCCATTGAATTCCTTGTTATTTTAAGAGCTCTTTCCTTTCTCAATCTTCGTCTTCAATGTTTGAAAGTCTATCTTTAGTTTCTTTTAAGCAGTTTTGCCAGCTTTCAATGGAGTTTTTTTTTTAATTTCCTGGATATCTCTTTCATGTATTCTAAGTCTTTTTATATTGTTCATTCAAGGTTTCCCTCATTTTCTTATGCTCCTCTATTCTTCCGTCTATGTCTTCTTTAGAGGTGCTTAGCAATTCTTTCATTTTTTTCATTTCCTCTTTTACCTGAGATAGTATTTCTGTTCTAATTTCTTTTATAGCCTCATGAAGTTGTTTCTTTACTTCAGTTGCCACCACTTTAGAACTTTCAGGTGTGCAAGCTCCTAATTTCTTCTGTGTTTATGTGTCCTGGACCAGCTCTGCTTGGGTTGGAGGCCAGAGTCTGCCTTTTGCTTCTTCATCTTGACATATTCCTGGGTTCTTCTGGATAAGTGGGTAGTGGGGTCCCAGGCACTTCTATATTGGTTTCAATTTCTCTGAAGTGAGACTGTTTCTTTTAGCCAGTGCTGGCTATGGGTATCTGATAGTGACCACTGGATGTGCTGGTACAGGGCTGTCTGCTGCTTTTCTCAGCCTCCTTGGCTCCCCAATGCTGGTGGAGTGCACACCGGGGTGGAGCTGGTCGCTACCTCTTATCAGGTTACCAGCTGCCACTACCTGCCACCTCCAGGCCAAGCTGGTTACAGGTAGGGAACCTAAGTGATGGCTGTTGGAACACACACAGGGGCAGGGCTCAGTCCAAGCAATTTCCAGCCCTCTGCTCCAAGCTAGGAGCTGCTGGAGGGAGCCAGCCACAGTTCTGGTTCCGAGCTCATCCTGCCCCACTCCAAAATCTCTCCCAGCCAATGGCTCTCTCCTGTGGGAGGACTGAGCCCTCTGCACTCACCGCCAGCCAGTGCAGTCCTCTGCATCCATCACCCGCTGCTCTGCTCCACTGCTGCATCTCTTTGCGGGGGCATCCAGGCTGGCCAGCCACCACCATCACCATGACCCTGCACCCCCAGGTTCCAACAGCTACTCTTGCACCATGGGGTCCTGCTCTGGGTGAAGGTGCAAGACGAGTTTGTCTTACTTTCTCTAAATCCTTGCAAAATGTTTTACTGAACTAGCAAATCCTAGTGAAACCAGCACTTTAGCTAAAAACTAAGCATAATATATGCATTAATCTAGGTACTCCTTCCACAGATCCTAAATTAGGCACATCTAAAAAGCTACCATTGGCATTCTAAGCTATTATGTAAATCTCACAAATAAAACAGGTTGAGCATCCCTAATACAAAAAATCTAAAATCTGAAACCTTTTGAACATCAACATAATACATCAACACTATAAGAATTTTCTATACCAAAGTTATTAAAAACACTGTATGAAATGATTTTCAGGAAATAAGTTTCACATTTAGACTTTGAGGTCCTTATGTGAGAACAGCATCTGCATATACAAATATTCCAAAAACTAAAGATCAAAAGACCTCTGATTCCAAGCATTTTGAGCCAACTGCCTCGGTGCCTTGGGAGCCACACATATGTTTCCATCTGATGGAAACTATGGACCCTCTCTGTCTCTACACATTTGTTATTATACAAAAAGCTACACCTAACCTACTTAGATCATGAGCACAAAAGACCATGAAGTCTGTTCATATACCTCACTCAAGAATGCTTGCTGTAATGAGAAGGCAGAACAAGGCTGAACCTTAAGGTGGAAAAATGCAATGAGTCTGCTTCTGCAGGTTGTCATAGTATCTGAGCACCTGTAAATCAGGTGCAATTGTGACACTTATTTTAAAGAAAATTTGGCCAGGCATAGTAGCACAAAGCTACCATCCCAGTACTCTGAGCAGTTGAAGCAGGAGAATTGCAACTCTGAGCCCAGCCTGGTCAACTTAGCAATTTCACAAGACCCTATCTCAAAATAAAAATAAATAAATAAGTTAAGGGCTGGTGATATACCTCAGTGAGAAGGCCCTGGGTTCAATTCCCAATACTTCTGAAAAAGAAGAAAAAGAGGGTGTGGAGAAAGAGAGGCACAAAAGAAAGAAGGGAAAGGAACATCCAGAACTCTCTATAGTTGTGTATTCAAACTGCAGCAGCTTTTGAATCTGAGAAATTAGGAACATGAGCCGATGAAACAAGGGAGGGAAGGCTCTTAAGCACCTGCATGCACAGTTCTCAAATGAATATTCAGAAAATAACATTTGTTTGTATCTTAGAAGGGGTGGGGTAACTATGAAAGAGATAAAGCCCCCAAGTGTTTTTCAAAGCTACATTTTTTTCATCGGTGTTAACTGAGATGAAAAATTAAACTGGTACAGGAGCCACATACAGAAGACTGTATCAAATTGGCACTGAAGTGTTTCTACTTCTCAGAAGTTAGCTGTGAAGCAGCAACTAAGTGGCCAGAAGGAAGGGGAGGAACCTAAGGGCTGGCTCACCATCTGCAGCCCGGAAAGCAAGCACGGGAGGGGAAGGTGCAGATGAGAGGCCTCAGCCCAGCAGCAAGAGGTGTGCCACAGCACAGGAGCAGCCAGGGGCCCAGACAAAGGCGGGAACACAGGCAGGATCCCCGCGAGGGAGGAAGTAAGAAGCTGTGGTGCTTGGGAATCAGACAGACAGGTGCTGATTATACCTCTCACTCAGCTCTGGTGTCCCCAGACAAGGTGATATGAGACAGACAGGCTCACAGGATCCCAAAGAGAAGCCCCATTTTAACTAAGGATTGAGACATAAAGCAGCAGCAAGACAGAGAGAGCCACTGAGGATTTGTTCCAGGATCCTTGAGGATATCAAAATCCTCACCTACAAGTGTAATTATTTCTCCCTAATATTTCTGGCCCATGATTGGTTGAATCCATGGATGCAGAAGCCATGCATACAGAAGAAACTTGGAGTCCAGCCTTCAATGTACTAATCGTAAGGTTGGATGAACGAATAACAAACTCCCAAGTTCAAGCTTTTAATTCAAGCCCTCTTGGTGTCTTTAGGGATCAATCAGAGAAAGAGAGTAGACATGAAACACACACCAGCCCCGGGACCAGGGAGACTTTTGAAATAAAATACAATTTTAAACTACCAAAGAAAAGTATAGTCTGCCTGAAAGAACCACACAGTAATCCACACAGATTCCCAACAGCTTGGGCAAACATATGGGAGTGGGAAGCACAGAACATGTTAAGGAAACTGTGTGTGACAGCTGTGATAAAACACAAGGTAAACGCTGGAAGGAGAGTGAAACAATGAGGCAAGAAAGAGCGCGAATGCCAGCCTAAGCACTTGTTTCTGAGGAAATCAAGAGTTGGGAGGCTTAAGTAAGAGAAGAGCAAGTTTGAAACCAGCCTGGGCTACACAGCAAGTTCAAGGTCAGCCTGGACTACATAATGAGACCCTTTCTCAAAAAAAAAAAAAGAAAAAAAAGAGGGGAAATGGAATCTAAAAACTCGAACATTTTCATCTGAAGATTCTGTTCTCAGTAAGACAGTCCCCTTCCTACAGCTGCATGCCCGAAATCCTTGCTTATGCAATACTTTATTTGTATAACACCTTGTTTCTCTCAGACCTTCAACCGAGACAGGTAGGTAACATTCCCTGATGTTCTAACACCACACTCAGTGCAGGGCAGGTAGGCAGGGTGCTGGTTCCAGGCCACGGTCTCAACACCCAGCACACGGGCTGACAGCAATAGAACCTCAAGAAACCAGTATATTTTAACCAAATTTCCTAAGAGTCTCGGTCAAACATACAAGCCCAATTGGGGTAGGCATCTCACCCCGTCATCTTCAGATAAAAAGGCTGAAGAGGTCAATCCACCACTGCTCATCGAAATCACCACCAACTTGAAAGCATCGGTTACCCAGAGAAACTGACCTGCAGTGTTTTAACACAGGAAAATAGGATGTGGCTAAAACTAGCTCGGACCTAGGCGTGACAAGATCCCAGGACACACGGGCAGAACAATCCACGGAACCCCACGTGTGGACTTCTCGGGAGAACCGGAGCAGGTTTGTGACAGGCTGACCTGGAGGTGACGGCAGCATGGGAAATACTTTAAAAGGGACCCTCGGCAAAGTGCTCCCTTTCCTGTCTCTTCACAGTGACCCAAAATATTTTTATTTTTTACCTCACTTTGGCCCAAGATCACACTGCAGACCCCGTTTTTTCCCCTACCCTTCTATTTTGTTTTCCTTCCTTTAATAAATGTGGAACTTTGCCGCTGTTTATTCAATTCTTTGGGACAGAAAGAACCTAGAAATCACCTCCAAAACTTGACACCAGCATCCTCAGAACCTGGTAGCAGTTTGAGTCTTTTAAACACAAAAGAAGTAAGTACTTGAGCATAATAGCACACACCATTTACCCCCGGCACTCGAGAGGCTGAAGCAGAAGGAACATTGCCCCCAATTCTAGACCAGCCTGGGTTACATAGCAAGACCCTGTGTCAAAAACAAAACAAAACAAAAGCCCTAACAAGTCACATAAAACCGACAACTCTACTTTAAACTTTGATTAATGTAACTGCTCACAACTGGGGTACTGTCAAAGGACAGGTTACTGGGAAGAAAAGAGACAGGTACAGAAGTTTGGAAATACAGAGCCCTGTCTGGATTTCACTGGTTCTCTCGGTAATGCTGACATGGCCCAAGGCAGCCCCTTCCCGGCCTCTTTTCCACTCTGCAAAGTTTAACAGATGGACCAGATAATTCCCACAATCCTCCACAACTTCCCTGCTCAATGGCCCTGCAGAAGCCACCACAGCCCTGGTGCAGGTGAAAGGGTGACCAGCTCCAGGAAGAAGAGGGCTTTCAGCTCCAGGAGCAAGCTGAGGACCTCAACGCACAAAAGGAGAAGGTAAAGAAAACTCAGCTGGGGCCGGGGACTCTCATGGCATAAGCATTTGCCTGGGGAGCACAAGGTCATGAGCTCAAACCCCAGCACAAAAATTAACCTCAGCTGAAAGAGTCCCTGACCACCCCTTAGCTACACCTCACAGTAGTTCTCTTCCACAGCCAAACACACCTACGTGGTCACAGTCACATCAGGTAAGGATGCAGCAGCGCTGAGACTTTCAAAGGTCTAAAAATATACTTTTTAAGTTTTAAAAATAAAGGAACACAAAAGCAAAAAGCACTCTGGATAGTAACGAGGACTTCCTCATGGCGTGGGGTGCAGGGGTGGTGCGTGCACCTACCCAGGGCTATGTGTGGGGGCCGCTCAGTGTGAACATCCTCCATCCTGTTTTTCTTCAGTGTTTAGTAGGAAGTGAGAGTAAAATATTTATTGTAAAAGTGGTATAAAAATACCCAAATGATCACAATTAAAAATGTCTTTGGACAGCCTGCTGAACGGGGGTTCCTGGGGTCCACCAGCTGCACAGCGTGGATTCCTGTCTTGGCCAGGGAGTGACAAAACCTGAGAAGACCACAGTCCTAAGTGCTGCCATTAAATGACATCAGGATGTCTCTGTGGGACTTCCCCAATCCTGTTCTCTGGGCTTTGTAGTGTGACATGTATCAAGTGAACTACACTCACCGCAATTAAAGACAAAATTATTTGCCCTTGTTATGACCTGCAACTGATGTATTTTAAGTTTTTTTTTAAACTATATGAACTGAAATAGTTCACTGTGCACTTTTAAAAGAACTACAAATGTGATTTCTAAGCAAAACGGATTTAGGCTAGATTTGTAATGTGCCTTTCCCTCTTTGCAAATATACAGAGGAACTGAGAAATCTGAGGAATATTCACTTAAAACTGACAAGAATCACAGTCTCTCAACATGTCTTCTTTACTTTGGAGAATCAGTACACCATCCGGGGCTTTCCCAAGAGTTGGCAGAGACAACACTCACTAATACCACACCAACTAGTGAGTCAGAAGACCTCTGCTGGGAGGCCAATAAAAGGTGATGAAAGGAAACTGTTCTCTTGCTACTCTGGTTGGATCTGGGAGTATATAAGATGGATCTAGTATAGTGTCTAAGCTACACATGCTTTATACACCTGTCTCTAAAGATGGCTCCTTTTAAATAAGACTTTGGTAAATACTAAAGAGAGGGAGAACACTTATATGAAGTTGCTAGATCCATCTGCCTTACCGGAAAGCCCAAGAATCTGCCTTTAGAATCTTCCCTCTTACAAGAGGGAAGATTTGAGTAAAAAGGCAGCTTACTGCAACTCCAGAGAAGCTTAAAGAGACTTGGACAAGAATCTCCTCTAGGGGCTGGGAAGAATCTCTAAAACTCAAGCAGATTAAAGGATGACCATGAAGTCACAGAAGTGATATATTTATGGAATTGTTACCTACAACCATTTAAAGCCAGATCTATTTTCTAGAAAGTAATTTGGTCTCAGTAGCAATTGCTGATGAGTAACCGTTAGAGTAGCTAAACACCACCCTCAGCACTCTAAATAGCTAAATAACACTCTCAAAAAAGGTTTCATCTTTTCACTGAATTTTTACAAAAGATTTGCTTAGATTTTAATTCCGTATATCTTCTTATTTTAAAAAAAATATGGAAAGAGAAGGACAGAAGGGAAGAGAGTGGGGAAGGAGCAGGCAGATAAATCACTAAAGGGTCCTGGCGTAGCTCGGTGACACCCAGCTCATCCTAGCTTCAATCTCCAGCAGCCAAACAGTATCTATAAATAATTCAAAGAAAAACAAAAAGTAAAGAATGAAAGGGGGAAAAGGATACATGCCGGGAGATGTTGAAATAGTCTCATTTTTTAAAGTCAATATTGTACACTTAATAAGTCTTATTCATCTGCTACTACTTCCTATTAAAAAAATGATTTTATTATAAACCACATGGAACAACCTGAAATGTTATTTTATACTCTAAACCAAACTCACTGTTATTAACAGTGCAGAAGAAATCTGGAGTAGTTTTTAAAAGACTCTTAAGTCAATATGCCCTGAATTAACCAGGAAGTCTTCTCTGTATCTTTGGCTACAAAAGAATACTGTGGGCTCAGGATATAGCTCAGCAGCACAAGGTCATGAGTTCAATCCCCTGTAACAAAAAAAAAAAAAAAAGGAAGAAAGAAGGAGAAAGAATACCGGAGCGAGGGGGTTATGACTCAAGTGAGTGGTAGGTGCTTACCAAGCAAGTGTGAGGCCCTATGCAGCAAAAATAAAAGCAATTACAAAAGAATTCTATGTGGAAAAAGACCACAGACTAAGAAACACTGAAAGCACTCAGACCAGTGTAGCTTGTCAGAATTTCACAGGTAACCCCTTTATCTGTGGCTTACCTAAGCAGTTCTCAGCCTAGCCTCAGAAAGGTAAGAAACTGCTCCCTACCCTCACATTCCACACACTGGGCCACACCTCTCTGGCCCTTGGGAGATAAGCACTCACAGGCTAGAAAAGCAAAGCATTTAAAGGTGCTCTATCTACTTTAAAATAAATAACAGCAAGGGGCCCGACACTAAATGCAAACACAGGGCAGAGGTACAGTTCAGTGGTAGAGAGTGTGCTTAGCCCCCTGGAGACCCTGGGTTCAATCCCCAGCACTGGAAAGAAGGAAAAAAAAAAAAAAACTAAACAGGCTAAATGAAAGAAGCTACTCTTCTTAGCAAACACAGTTATTCTCTGCATTAACAATGTAAACTTCTGCCTTTTCTAGACGCCAAGGATTTTTACTCTTAGCCTAATCAAAGTTGCGTATACCTCAGTACATTCATTAGAGAATAATTTGTTTAAAGTTACCAAGGCTCCACACTCCTCAACAATCAAAAGCATTTCTAGCAACACTAACACCACGGGAACAACATAAATAAGATAATATGGTTTCATAAAGTTTACCAATTTTCTAATGGGCATCTAAAAAATCAGAAGATTCTTTGACTCCCAGAACCAACAAAATCAATAAAACAGATTTACAGGACAACTCTATTCATCGCCCAATACATACAACAATGTCTACACCACACAGACTGAAGAATAACATGGCTCAAATTATCCGTGACATAAGATGCTTCCTGAACAACCTCTTCCCCACTTCCTTCTACCAAGAGGCAAGAAAGAAAGAATGAAAGAAGGAAGGAAGGAAGGAAGGAAGGAAGGAAGGAAGGAAGGAAGGAAGGAAAGAAAAGATGCCTGTGAACAGAAGCTCCCTTTACCACCATTCCCATTTCTGCAACAAATTCCACATCTGAAAGAGCAACTATAAGCAACCCTCATCATTCGCCTTCCTAATCATATCACATTCTGCTGTAGTTCAATTTTTATACAGTTTATCCATCCAGGCTCAGGTTCCAAGCAAGAACCTAGACAATACTCATCTTGGTATCTGCACAGAATCTAACTCAGAACCTTCTGAATAATAGGTGCTGGTGACCACAGATTCACTAGTTTTACATACTTTCCCGAAGGATGAAGGAGGTTTGGGATTGCTGGTCTCATCTTTTTGAGATTTCCCATTATCTCACCAAGGGTGGGTCATCCTCTCCCAACTACTAAAACTAAAACTAAAACCACTAAGACT